>JACGAQ010000963.1:0-78172 GCA_014119065.1 Orius insidiosus
ACATACAGCATGAAATTATTAAAATTAAACAAGTGAGAAGAAATTATAGTTTGTTTAAATTTTAAATTTTTTTCTTCATATTTTATTGGGTAAAAATTTATGAATCTTGTACAAAAACACATCTGTAACATGTTAAAAACGACAAAAAAGATAAACCATAAAACCTACCGCTGACTCCCCTGTTGCACCCTTAAAACAAAAAAGGTTGTTAGATTTTCTAAACTATTTCAGTTATTCGACTATCTAAAGGATTTTTTAAATAATTTTGTTTAACTTACTTGCAAGTCCATTTCGAGCTCTGAAGCTTTCTTTTCCCATTCGTTTACTTCTTTTTTGAGCTGCCTTTCTTTCTTTTTTTTCGCTTCATCGCGTGCCTCGTTGAGATCGCTTTCAGCCTGAGACACTAGTTTTTTTAACTTCCTCATTTTACTTTTACCTTGTTTAATTTTTCAGTCAGATCTTTTATTTTAGCTTTTGCTCCAGCCAGCTCTTCCTTCAAACTATTGAGTTCCTGAGTGACTTTCGACGTCACACTTTTGCTCGCTTTTACCGTATTCTTTTTTCATTTACTCCTTTTTCCTGATAATTTTTGTTTTTCATGAAAAAGACTTAAACTTACTAATTTTTGCAACTCTGATTTCTTCGCTTCCAATTCCTCTTCTAACTTCTTCAGTTTTGAATCGGCTTCCTCGAGTTTGCCTGTGCTGACTTTTTATCTCTGGACAAAATATTTTTCTCTTTTTCCAAATCGATTAGTTTATTACCCAACTCTTCATTCTAAATCCAAAAATAAGAATATATTAAAATATATAAAAAAACCTCTTTTTCCATATTTGAAATTTTTTCTTTTTTGGTTGCCACAAGCCTTTCGGACTTCTTCAGCTTCTCTTCGACTTCTTCAATTTCTTTTCTAATTCTTCAGCTTTTTTCGACTTGTCGTTCATCTATAAAAATATAAGTTTTGTTTTTCTAATTTAAAAACTTACTTCTTGTGTCAATTTTGTTATGTCGCTTCCATTTTTATTAGAAACTTCCAATTGTTTTTTGAAGCTTTCACTTTGCTTCTTTCATTGCTTAAGTCCTGTTTTAACGAATCAATTGTCTTCTTTAGGTTAAATACTTCTTCTCCTAAACTTTCGTTTTTTCTTGACAAAAAGAAATTGTTAAATTATTTATAATTAATTAACTTAATTCTAATTTTAATGAATCTAATTCTTTGTTTAAATCTTTATTGCTTTTTTCTAATTGTAGCTTAGTTGATGTTAATGTTTCTTTTTCTTTTCCCAACTTGTCTTCTCGGCATCCTTTTTAACTTTTGTTTTTCCTTTTAAAATAAAAATGAGGATAAAATATTTTTAAATTTTAAACTTTACCGTTTTCGAGTTCCTTGATTTTTTTATTGAGCTCCAAAATTTCTTTGTCTTTTTTTGAACTTTCTTCTTTGGCATCCTGGATCATTTTGTCAGTTTAACCTTCGTTTTGCTGAGCTCTCCTTTTAATTCTTCAGCCTCTTTGTCTTTCTTGAGACCTCCAGTTTTCTTGAGCAAAACAAGCATTTCGGCTAAAATTAAAAGTTTAGATTAAAAGTAATCTATTTTTACCTATTTCGTTTTCGTTTTCTTCCACCATTTTCTTCAGCTGAAGCTTCGTGGACATATCCGTCGGCTTTTGGGAAGCCTTTTCTGATAAAATTGTACCACATTTTCCATTGCTTCATCTTTTAGTCTTTGAAGAGCTTCTTCATTTTTCTTTTTCTCAGCCTCAACCTAAATTAAAATAAAAATTTGAGCTAAATAAATCTAAATTACTTTTTTAAGAGTAGTTTTTAATTTTTCAATTTCTCCCACTGGAATTGTGGTGTTCCCTTTATTCGCTGCTGCAGCTTCCAGTTTCTTGATCTATCAACAATAATAAAAAAAAAAAAAAAATAAAAATAACCTTTTTGTTGCTTTCCTCTAGTTGTTTTTCCAGCGACCCAAGAGCACCCTTATCCATCCTTTCCACTGAGCTAGACCTCCTTGTATTCATCAATGATAGTTTCTTATTTTCTGCAGTCAACTTCTCATTTTCTGCCTCCATATCTTGATTTTTGGTCCTCAATATATTCACTTCGGCTTCTATCACTTGAAGTTGGCGTTTCAAATCGACATTTTGCTGGTCCCCATCTAACGATCTGACAATTTATTATTAAAATGAAGCTCAGAATTAAATGAAGCTTACTTGCTTTTCTGAATAGATTTTGGCTTTTTAACTCCTAATGAAATTTCTGTATGTAATCTTTCACATTCTCTTTCTTTTTCAATAAGTTTTTTTCTTAAATCTTTCATCTCTTCTTCTAGAACCTAAATTTTTTATTTAAAATTGAAATTTTCTAATTTTTTAAACTGACTTTCATTTTTTGTTCGTAACGCATTGGATTTCGCTGGTTCTGTCGATTTTATGATGTCTTTGCTCGAGGGGGTTTTCGAATTGAGTTTTTCTTGAAGATCTTTCACTTTTCTTTTTAAATGGTCGCCTTCTACCTCAAGATCTTCGACTTTTCTTCGAAGAACCGCCGCTTCCTATAATTGTTGAAATTTATTAATAATAATTTGAATTTACTTGTTCGTTGAGTTCTAGAAGTATGCGAAGTTCGGATGGGTCGTCTTCATCCGAGATCCCCTCGTCTTTTTCAACGGCTCTGGAGTCAACCTTTGCTGCGAAGGGCTATGTCTCCTCGCTAAAATTTTCAGGTTATTTCGCACATATTTTACGTTCTATATCTTAAAAAAGAGAAATCGTATTTCTGAATATTCTTTTAAAAACACTCCACACGTTTTCAGAAAAAATGTGATGCCTCATGGATTTTAAAGGATTTAGGATTTGAATGGTCAATTGCAAGGATTATTTTAGGATTTATTATAAGGGAAAAATGATTTTATGCAGGTAATTTATGGGATTTCTGAGGTTTTCAAGAATCAAACAGGTTAGTAAAAGCAGGCTAAAAATCTCAATTTTTCATTAGACATTTTTGTGTCATGTTGTAAATGTCTCGTTTTCTAATTCAAGGCGTAAAATTTAAATTTATCTAAAAGTTAGATGATAAAATTTTGACAAAACGTACTTTTGGCTTTCGTAGCCATTTTCTTAAGCTGCAAAACCAATGATTCATTATCGTCTTCGACTCGCGATGATTTCTTTCGTAGGTTTTCAGCCTGAGAACAAAAAAAAATTCATTTCTTTTGAATTTTGCCTTGATTTTTGTTCAAAGGGGTTTTCAGAAGTACGAATTCTTTTTGATTGCTTTTTTTTGTTACCTAATGGGACCAATAATGCAGCCAAAGGTGAAAAGACGTAGGGGAAAAATATTCCAAAACGGGGATTGAGGCAAAATGGGAAGTCGGTTTGTGTTGAATGAGATTTTTGGATTTCTGGAAGTGAATTCCTCCTTTCTTTTAGTTTTCTCAAAAATAAA
Organism: Orius insidiosus; assembly: GCA_014119065.1. NCBI lineage: Eukaryota > Metazoa > Arthropoda > Insecta > Hemiptera > Anthocoridae > Orius > Orius insidiosus. Next base: position 3,455 of record JACGAQ010000963.1, read on the forward strand.
ACTCATTTTCCGTTTGTGTTTCGCTACATTCGGTTTCTTTATTCGTTTGTATTTCTTGGTTCACTTTTTCCGTCTTTTCGGGGACTAGGTCGGGCACTAGAATCGCAAGCTTTTTTTTCACTTGAAGACGGACAATCTAAAATAGACACTTGTGCAAAATGCAAAAAAAAAAATAAGGAGCCGCAAAGGGTTTTATCGAAAAACAAAATGGCGAACCTCTTCTCGGCGAAACGTAGCTGTTCTCTCAAATCCGCTTCTCTTTCTAAAGAATCCTGTAAATCCCTCAAAAGTTGATTTGGGTCCTCCTGCGAATCTCCTCTTGTCAAAGATTCTCTGGAAACCCTCTAAAAAACTCGTTTTATCTATTTTCTAGAATAAAAGTTTACCTCTGCGGATGGCGTTTTGGTAAACTTGCCAATTTAGGAGCTTCTTTTTGACAACTTTGTCCTTATCGGTGGTTTTCGTTTTGGATTCTTCCAGCTCCTTCTGAAGCCTCGATGCCGCCTCGTTGGCCACATTTAGGTCGTGCTCGAGCTGCTTTATCCTCTCGACTTTATCCAGCCCGGACTGCCCACCTGCCACCTATTCACGGTTATTTTTAATTTCAAAAAAACTTTTTACGTACCTCTCTACATTTTCTTTCAGCTTCTAATTTATCAGCTTCTAACTGTTCCGTCTTTCTTTCTGCTTTGCGAAGTTTGAATGATAAAATACGACAGTTTTTCGTCTGCTGCTCGAGCTCCTTTTTTAAAGACGTATATTCATCGGCACGGTCTTCTCTAAATTTTAAAAACTAGTGTAGTAGGAAAAACCAGGAAAGCAGAAAACTGTACCTAAATTTATCTTGCATTTCGTCCATTTCTTCTTCCATGTCTCTTATTTCGTTTTTCATCTCCTCATTGAGTTCTTCAGCATCCTGAAGCCTTTGACGTAAAATCTGGACTTCTTTTTGTACCCCTGAAGCTCGTACAGACTCTAAATCGTTTTCCAACTCCCGTACTCTTTGCGAAAGACTTTTTTTTTCGTCTCGCAAATCTTCGTTGTTGGTTTTCAACTCGTTTACTTTCTGCTGCAGCTTCAAAAGCTAAAAAAAATTTTTTTTGTTGGTTTGAACGTAATGATTGTTACTTCAGAAGCTGAAGTTCTTGATGACATCGTGTCTGATGATGCTAATCTTCTAAGCATAAAATCACTTTTTTCTCTTTCTGCTCTTTCACATCTTATCTTCATTGTCTCCAGTTCTTTCTTTAAGCTGTCAATCTCTTCCTGTAAATATTTTATTTTTAATTTATTTAATTGACGTATAAAAACCTGAAGTTCATGTTCATTAACTAAAGTCGTCTCCGTAGATTCTGTACATGCGATACTTTCATCGTCGCTATCATGGAATGAATGTCTGTTCTTGTTCGAACTGTATTTTGAATCTCTCACTTTCGCTCTGGAGGCAGCTTTTACCTAAAAATAGGTTTTTAAAAAATGATATTTTGATGTAAAAATGTTTACCTGAAGCATAAAATCGACTTCTGGTTTCTGTCGCGGTTCTTCTTTCGGCTGCGCCCTCGATCTTGTATTTGTTGATAAACTTTTTGCCGGAATAGTGAGAGATTCGTAGTTGTTCGATGTGTTTGATGAAGAAGTTCTTCGACGTACTGTAAACTGTGTCTTTCTCGCTTCATCTAAAATAATCTAATTAGCCGGAAAGCTAAAAAAGAATGCTTAATACCGTCTTCATCGAGTTCTTCTTTGGTTTCTCGCTTTCTCCTCGGCAACGTAAAACTGACAGTCACCGCATCCTTTTCTTTCTGAGCTTCTTTCTCTGCCAAATTTGGACTTGAAGTCCACGATGAATTAATCCTTTAAAAATTTTTATTATATTATAAATTTTTTATTGTTTTATTACTTGTAATCATCGTTAGGTTTAGAGGAGCTACTTAAAGTACTCAAATTAGAGCTGCTTGTCCAATTTCGACTTCCCAACCCGCTATCTTGTATTGGATCATTTCGCGTTCTGAAAATAATTTAAAAAAGTGAAAATGTTTCGGAGAAACAATACTGCTCACGGGTGTGAGGTCTTTGCCCCGCAACAATTTTTACCTTGAAGATGAAATTGATAAAACAGGCGTTGAGACTGTCAACTCGTCTTTTCTCAACTGCGAATCCTGTTCTTTATTTCTGTTTCCGTGTTCTTTATAATCTCTGAAATAAATTGGTTCAAAATTTTATGTCGTGGGGTATTTTTGTTACCTGAAGCATCTTTTACAGCGGGTAGGCCATCGGACTTGAGGGTGAAACCCTAAAGGGCATAAAGGGTCACCTTTTGAAGTCGGCTTTACGTGTTGCATTTCGCATTAATTCAGTCTAGAAAATGTAATCTCATTACTCCAGGCCAAATTTTGGGATTCCAAGGTTTTTTTTGGGGGGAGGGATCCAAGGAAATGGTTCAAAATTTTATAAAATTGAAGTTTTTTAGACAAAAACCGCGGAAAAAGTCCTAAAATTTAGTCTTGAAGGGCCTAAAATCTTAAGAAAACGCCCGAACTTCAGTTTTAAAGGGTGTTTTTAGGTTGAGTGAAACACCAAAAAATGATTTCTTGATTTCTCAGATTTAAATTAGACTCATGACTAAAAACTGAAAAGGGATTCAGACAGTTTGTTATTTTTAAAAAAGTCTAATTTCACTGACATTTCTTTTTTTGACGTTTGATGTTTCCAATTTCTGCCATTCAGAAAAATTGGTTACGTCAATCTTCAATTTAGAAACGCCTCAATTTCTGCCAATCAGACGCCTTAAAAATAGAGAAAAAGTCAATTTATATCGTTTAAAAAAGCGGAGCGAAAAAAAAAGAGATCATGCGGCCAATTTACGTTTGATTGAAATCGATGACAAATTAGAAGAAAAAAATAAAACGCCCATCTTCAATCAAAGTCAATAGAGCTTTTTTAGATGGAAAATATTCAAGATTCTCTTTGTCCGGAGATTTCGAAAGTGGATTCCCCCAATAGCGCACGGTGATTTTGGCGGCCGCCCAAAGTGCAATAGGCTCGAGGTGTTTAATTTAGATAATGGCAATGCAAAGAATTCGTTTAACATGACGATTTTATTCTATTTTTAATGACCTTTGTTTTAAATTAGAAACAATAACGTTTGTCAATATTAAAAAAACACTCATCAGACAAAAAGCTTTTAAAGAATTCGTCTTCAGAAACGGCCTAGCATTCCTAATCTTCTACATCCTTTTTTCCTGTATTGCCTTTCAAATGGAAGAACACTAAAAATAATTTTTCCGGGAGCGCAACCTTTTATCAACAAAATCTTCAGAAAGAAAAGGGCAACAAGGAAATGGCCCTCAGAATATCAAAAACTGGGACAAAATTTTATAAAAGTACAGAAATCACAATCGTTTAAATAAGAGTGGGGGAAAAAAAAGCTTGAATGGTTAAGAGGGTCCTAAAAATAGAAGAGATCTGTAAAACAAGTTTGCGAAGGCTCCACGGCCGTGATGGACTTTTGAGGTAGAGGAAGAAGGAAGTATTTACGCTGAAAAAACGGTTCATCAGATAAAGAAAAAAATATTCGTTTAAAACAAAAAGAAAACTACACTGTAGATACACCTGCAACACTTCACGTCCACTTCACGTCGATTCAGGTGAGAAATTATAGTTTCACTTCACGTCACTTCAAGTCCATCACGGCCGTGGAACCTTCGCAAACTTGTTTTACAGATCTCTTCTATTTTTAGGACCCTCTTAACCATTCAAGCAAAATACACATCTTGCAACACTGCAAGATACACAAGCAAAAAATCTCGATATCCGAAAATCAAGCAACAAATGACAAAACCAGTAAAACTATGGAAATCATGGATCAAAACATGGGTTTTATGGTGGAAAAAGAATTTTTTTTAATGCTGGTTATGCTCTATTATAGTTTTTATCCATAAAACCCTATAAAAACGCCTAAAACCCTGATGAAATCGATGTTTTTTGGATACGTCGAAAAGTTGTAAAAAATATGTTTTTTTGAGCGATAAGTAGAAGGAAAATGTTTAAAAAATCTCTGCTATAGTCGCTTCGACTAAAAACCAAGGAAATCATCAAAATTGGTTTTTGTAGACAAATATCCTAGGGAAAAAAAGTCGTCCTGTGGCAGCAGGACTAAAGAAGTAGATATCTTTCAGATGGATACACCTGAGAAGTTCATAAAACCGAATAAAAAAAATCATCTGTTAAAAATTAAGTTTCCCGGTAAAAATTAAAAATAATCGTTTTTAATTAGATTCAAATTCATTGCATCCAGCTGATCCAAGTCAAGTTTAAATGTCTCTTAGCCATCCGCAAAACATCACTATTAGGTTTGAAAGCGATAGGATGAACGGTTTGGGAGGCAGTTTAGGCCCTAAGTAAAGTACCATAACCGATGGTCCGATTCAAAACGTTAACGAACTCATAAATTCTATTGGTTTAAAAGCGCTAAATCGTCGCGTTAGTTATAACACCGGACAAGTCAATTTTCCAAGGTTTTCAGAAGAGCCAAAATACGGATTAGTTTCTCATTAAAATCAATGCATCACCTAAATCGTGGCTAAATCGTGAAGTAAGCGTTTTCTGTTGGTAATAGGATTAAACTACCAACGGAATTCGATTCTCCACAAAATTTACCACCAGAAACAATGCAACACCGGCTATCTTCTAATTTTAGTTCTAACACCGGCTATCTCAATTTTCCGAGGTATTCAGGAGAGCCAAAATACGGATTAATTTCTCATTGGAATCAATGCATCACCTGTTGGCTAAATCGTGAACTACGCATTTTCTGTTGGTAATAAGATTAAACTACCAACGGAATTCGATTCTCCACAAAATTTACCACCAGAAACAATGCAACACCGGCTATCTTCCAATTTTAGTTCTAACACCGGCTATCTCAATTTTCCGAGGTTTTCAGGAGAGCCAAAATACGGATTAATTTCTCATTGGAATCAATGCATTACCTGTTGGCTAAATCGTGAACTACGCATTTTCTGTTGGTAATAGGGTTAAACTACCAACGGAATTCGATTCTCCACAAAATTTACTATCAGAAACAATGCCTAACTCAAAAATGACTTATCCGGTGTTAGAACTAACTTACGCGACAAATATGAAATTTCATGGTCGTCAAGTAAAATTACTCGAGTTATCGTGCGATTATATATAGAACTCTATATAGATACTGATAAAACTTTTATGTTAAGGTGGTTTTGGGGTTCAGAGGTTGTGAAACGAAAATGCAAAATTTTTGATTCTACGACTACTGCACCTATTGTTGGTAGATTCTGAATGAAATCTACGTAAAAGCACTTAACTTAGATAAAATTGAGGTTTTTTTTAACCAAAAACGGAGAAAAACTAAATTTTTTTTTTTATTGAGTTCTGAGGAAAGAGTGAGAATATGTATTCCAGCAAAATGCCTCCGGGAATTCAAGCTTTTTCCTCTAAAGACATTTCATTGTTTTGTACAACGTTATTTTGATACTCAGTCAAAGCCAGGAATTTTTTCGAGAAAAAAAGATGAAATCTAAGCTGGGCGTGAATAGAATGGGCCTTTGACCTATTTCTTATCCCTTCTAAGGTGGCATATTTAGCACGGCCAGACAGACTGGGGAGAGAGAGAAAAAATGCCTAAAAAAAATGTACAAAAAATAAATAATTCAATAACATCAACTTTAAAGGGGTCAATGTTGTCATAGAATATAAAAATAATTGGTAACGATCTCCTAGGAATATAACATTTTGCCCTTTTATCGATCGATTTTTATTTTCCGGTCGATACGTTCACGTGTTTTCTCAAGATTACAAACTTTGCGATTTTGGCTTCGTGATCCTTTTTTGCTATTTTCGTGATAATTAATTATAAAAGACAAAAGAAGACTTCCCTGTTGGAAACATTAAAAAAAGAGGGAGTCTATTAATACCAGAGCTTCCTTTAGCTGACATATTTTCAGTGTCCAAATTGCTTGATTACACGCGTTTTGAAGGAGAAAATTGGATTTTGAAAAGGATGTTTGGGGGTAACATATTTTTTTTTTACAAATTTTTTTCAAACAATACTTACAATTTTTTTAACCTTTTTAGAAATATCCACCTTCATCTCCAACCATTGTCCAAAAATAAAACCACTTTTGTACGGTAAATTTTTTTTTAGAAAAAGATACTCGTTAGACACAAAGGCATTTCTGGTATTTTCTTTTACGCTAGAAAAACGGGAGAAATTAAAAGAGGAAACGTAGAATGTTTGGTATGGACTCTTTTAACTTTAAACGACTGCAAGCCATACCGAAAACCCGATGGACACGCGCCAGAAAATCTAACTCGAGTTGCGCCCCGAAAGACGCCGCCACACGTCGACCCCTCGATTGAAAAAAATTGATATAATCGATAAAATTTTATTTACAAAAAAACTTAAAGTACAAAAAATCACAGTCTTATCACAATTTAGGGACGGCACGTCCTACTTTGGATTGCGTCGTTTTGTCGAGGGCGTTGCAGATGAAAGAAGATGTCGCGAGAAGTTTGTCGAGATCGACACCAGTTTTGATGCCCATACCGTTCAACATGTAGACGAGGTCTTCAGTAGCGACGTTTCCGGAAGCCCCTCTCGCGTACGGACAACCGCCAAGACCAGCTATTGATGAATCCACCACTTTAACGCCCATCTAAACAAAAATTAAACGTCTATTCTTATTCGAATTACCTGTAAAGCGATTAGAATATTCGACAACGCTTGTCCGTACGTGTCGTGACAATGGACGGCGATTTTATCAACGGGAACGACTTTGAGGACTTCTTTGAGCATAACGGCCATCGCCCCTGGCGTACCGACTCCTATTGTATCCCCTAAAGAAATCTCATAGCAGCCCATATCGCTTAACTCCTTCGCCAACTAAAAACAGAATTAAAAAATGTGTTTTATATTATAAAAACGTACTTGTGCGACTTTTTTTGGATTAACGGGTCCTTCGTAAGGACAACCGCAGACGCAGGAGACGTAACCTCGTACTTGAATACCCTTCGATTTGGCTGCTTTGATTACTTCTTTGAATCTATTCACACTTTCTTCTATTGAGCAGTTGATATTTTTTTGACTGAACGTTTCTGAAGCTGAACCGAATACCGCTATGACTTTCGTGTTGACCGCTTTCTACCAAAAAATAAAACGAAACATTTTAAGACGTAATATTTTTTTTTTTTTTTTTTTTGTTAATTGTATTAAGCCAGGGCTTTTTACAAAGGGGGAGGGGATCAGACCCAGGCGGGGGCTTTCGCCATAATGCCATGGCGCCCTTTTGGGCCAACTACCAGAGTAGTGGCCTAACTAAATTATCCACAGATTTTGTAGAGGGATATTTTTAATTGGAATTTTACTTCCAACCAAAAATCCCTATACCCAACCTGGGATCGAACCCCGGTCTTCCGTGGTGAGAGTCAGAGACTGAACCCACCAGCCACGGAGCCGGTTTAAGACGTAATAAATACTCACTGCGGATTCGAGGCCTTTCAAGTTGGGGACCAATGCGACATAATTGACTTCAGGGAGCCTTTCTATACTTTCCATCACTTCTTTGTGGTCGCCCATTTGCGGGACCCATTTCGGCGATACGAAACTAAAAAACAATCTTAAAAAATTGATCAATATTATCTTTACCTGGTTGTTTCTATATCTTTAAGTCCGGCTTCACCCAACTTTTTGATTAGTTCGACTTTTATGTGCGTCGGAATGTTTTTCGGCTCGTTCTGCAAACCGTCCCTGGGTCCAACCTCGACTATTTTCACACTTTGGGGCCAAACGTTTTTAAACGATTCATTCTAAAATAAATAAAATTATTCATAATGCATTCTCCACGCGTCTTTCACGTGATGAGTCTTCAAATTAAAAAATACGAAAAAGTTCCCTTCACTTTTTACGGGGAATCCCGACTTCAAAGTAGATAAAAAGAAATTTTGTTGTTTTCAAAAAATTGTTTTGGCATAGGTTTTAGCCTTCGAAAGTTTGCCTTGAAGGAAGGCTTATCCGGAAAGGATAAAAAACAATTGATATTTAGTCTTTTCATTTACCTTCGTCAAGGTGATATTGGCGGAAAAAGTAGAGCAGACCGTTTTAACAGTTTTGTATAACAGGTCCAACATTTTGAGATAACAAATGCTGTAAGAAAGCTCCGAACTTTCTGACACTCAATGATATACTGATCAACACGCTCACGTTTCGCCGGGATCCGACGCTATCCCCACCAAAAAAAAATTGCGGGTACCTACTTAAGTTTTTATTTTTTTCCCCCTAAGGCTTCTACAGAATTTAATTTTCAAAAAAACCGCACGTTTTCATTGAACAACCGAGGTCCCCTTCGGTCAAGGGTGCATATTAAAACCACCTTAATTTTTGTGTAAATTAATTTTATGAGCAAATAAAGATCAATCTATTGTAATTTAGTCGAATTATTTAAATGATGACGCTGACAATGTAAGAATTAAAATTACAAGGTTAATCCGCGATGCTACCTCAAGATTCTTGATACGGAGGTCCGGATTTTATTACTGGGCGTCGTTTTATCTGGTGACATATTAGGAAAGAGGTATAAAAAAAACGTTTTTATCAAATATCTCGAAAACAATGAAGTTTAGAGCAAGAAAAGTCAAGTATAAAATAACCTAAAATTCATTTGCAACAAAAAGTAATTAGTACATGACCTTGCCAAAGTGAACGGTTTCGGAGTTATGGTGAAGGGTAACCTTTTTTTTAGCCATGGCAGAGAAGGGAGTCGAAAAGCGGTTTTTATCAAATATCTCTAAAACTATTAGTTTTAGCGCAAAACATATAAAGCATAAAAATCTACATTAAATTTCCAACAAAAATTGTTTTGCACTAAATGTTGCCAAAGTGAACGGTTTCGGAGTTATGGAGGGGTGAAGGGTAACCTTTTTTAGCCATTTGGCAGAGAAGGGAGTCGAAAAGCGGTTTTTATCAAATATCTCGAAAACTATTAGCTTTAGCGCAAAACATAATAAGTATAAAAATAATCTACATTAAATTTACAACAAAAATTGTTTTGCATTAAATGTTGCTAAAGTGAACTGTTTCGGAGTTATGGAGGGGTGAAGGGTAACCTTTTTTAGCCATTTGGCAGAGGAGTCGAAAAGCGGTTTTGATCCAATATCTTGAAAACTATTAGTTTTAGCGCAAAACATATAAAGCACAAAAATAATCTAAATTAAATTTACAACAAAAATTGTTTTGCACTAAATGTTGCTAAAATGAACAGTTTCGGAGTTACAAAGTTTCGAAAAGTTCGAGTTCTTATGCCACTTTAGACATCATAACACAAAAACCACTGGTCCTAGCGAAATAAACGCTTAGTGCAAAATTAATCTTTATGCAACTTCCTATAGAAATTGATAAAAAAAAATTCCTTAAAACAAATAGCTAGCGAGATAGGGTATAAAATCCCGCAGATTTACTTTTACAAAAAAAAGTGTCACTTTTTGACTTTTTTATGGTTCAAACTCAAAAATTCATTTTAGCACTTTTATGTGCTGAATACTTTTTGTTAAAAATTTGACGCAGATTATTTTTGCACTTAATACTTAATAATTTTTGCGCTAAACCTCATAGTTTTCGAGATATTTGGTTTTCCTGACACCTTTGAATCAAAAACCATTTTATTGTCGACAGTTTTTTTATGGCAGCGTCCTTCCCCATTTTTACGGTCGCAATTTTCTTCGGATTTGTACAAAATCTTTCTTTCGTAATTTTCAACTCTACGATCGATCAAAGTTAAAGAAGTAAAAAGGCAAATTGAATTCTCCGAGAAAAAAAAATAATAATAACCTTTTGGTTTGTTTTGACAAAGACGTTTTTTATGCTAAAAAATCTATTATCGCTTATGTCACAAAATTGAGATTCTATTTTTAAATTTTTTTTCCTAATCATCATTTTCTGATAAATGATAAAGACATGTTAAAGATGCGTGCTCGAAAAGAGGTTTATAAAAAGGATTTTTTTGTTGTTATTTTTTTTCCTTTTTTCTCTTCCGTAGATAAAACTTTTTACAAAAAAAAATTATGTAAACAATAGATAATATTTTTAGTCTTTGTGATGTCATAGATGTTCAAATAAACTCATATTACATAATTAAGTTTTATTTGAAAAGTAGAGAAGGGTAAAACGATAGTTGGAATTTTAATTTCTATCAAGTCATTATGGTTGATTGAGAATAGGAGCTAACGGCATTTTTCCCCCTCATAACCCTCAAGGCCATTTGAATATTTGCTATCTTCAAGAAAATGAGATTATTAAAGAGGTAGAATAAAAATAGTTTCCCGTTAAATTTTGCGAATTGAAAAAAAAATCTTGTTGAAGGTTTTGCTGAAAAAATAAACAAACTCCACAAAAGACCACTGGTCTCAAAAAACTATTTTCAGAATAGACCCGAAATTGAAAACATCAAGTGTGGTTGTAGTGCTAAAATACAACGCAGGTTTGGCGGAGAAGGGTTTTTTGTTAGTTTTTATCAAATATCTCGAAAACTATTAGTTTTAGCGCAAAACATATAAAGCACAAAAATAATCTAAATTAAATTTACAACAAAAATTGTTTTGCACTAAATGTTGCTAAATGAACGATTTCGAAGTTAGGTACTAAGTGTCAAATAAAACTTTAGTTTTTACCCCATTTTAGTCATCATAACTCGAAAACCACAGGTCCTAGCGAAATAAACACTAAGTGCAAAATTAATCTTTATGCAATTTTCTATAGAACCTGATAAAATGTTTTTTCTTAGAAAAAAACAGTTTAGGAGATATGAGGCGCTCCGAATACGAAGGGCGAACTCGACAAAACGTAGTTTCGAGATATTCGCATTTTAAAGTTTTCTGTTAAGGGCCGTGCCGTGGCACTGAATTCACGGTTTCAAGGATATCTCGAGAAATAATTAACCGATTTTCATAAGATTTTTACCAAAAGAAACAGCATTAAATTCCCTCCAGGATGAACTAAAAATATCGTAAAAACAGGATTATTTTGGTGTTAAAAATATTAATCGAAAAAAAAAAATTAAAAATTTTGTTCATTTTTTAAAAATTTTTTTAATTCATCTTCTTAAGAATAAATTAAAAGTAATACGTACAAAATTTGAAGCAAATCGGTCCACGGGTTTTTGAGATATCCTTGAAACGAGAAATACGAAAAACGGATGAAATGAATATGGCGGTAAAAAACGAGCCAATCAGAACGGGCCTCGTAGTTCTAAGAAACTCCGCCAACTCGGAGTGAACGGTCTGTAACTTTGGTTTTTCAAGAACCCTCATCAAAGCCTTTGCGCATGCGCAATGTTTAAAACCCATTGTTTATTGTTTACACCTAACCTTTCGAAAGTAGCCAACGTTTGTGTATGAAATTGTTTATCTGTGAAAGTGGTGAAATATCGATAAATATGGCTAAAAATGACAAGAAATATTACCCGTCCAGAGCTAAGAAGCGTAGATTTCACGGAAACCGTCACTGTAAAAAGGTAAGTTGGATTTTATTCTTCCGAAAAGTCATGAGGGCTTTTTTTTTTCTTGTTTATTTTTAGTTTTTCTTTTCTCACTCTCTTTAAATTGTTCCAGATTGCGCCCAACTCTTCTTCCCTTGCTTCTACCCATTCAGAAAGTTCTCCTCCACCTTCATCCCCCATCACTGTTCCGCCGACAGGTCCTTTAGCCCCGAATTTTTCTTCTCCACCTCCTTTAGCCCCGAGTCTTTCTTCGCCACCTCCTTTAATTACCTCTCCTGCTATTCCCTCTACCTCTTCTTTGCAGTTGACGGGGAGAAGAATATTTAATGTGCCGTCCTTATTTGATCAAATTCAAAATGCCAGCTCTCACCCTGGACCTTTCGACTGTAATTGGTCACATATGTCTTTCACGAAAGAATTCAAAAACGGGTTAATATCTACTTATTATTTTAAGTGCCAGTTATGTGACCATGAAGTGAGAATATTTTCCGACCTGCCCGATAAATTAATGGATATAAATACTTGCGCTGTGTCTGGTGCCCTATCAATTGGGATCGGACACAGCCAAGCGCATGAACTTCTATCATTCATGGACATCCCGTTTTTATCTCCAGGAAAATTTCGAGATATCGAGTCGAAGGTACCTAATTAATAATAAATTTGAATTTTTTTTTTGTAATTAATTGTAATCTAGGTAGGTGATGGCCTTATAGACTCCTCCGCAATGGCGATGAGTGAAGCAGCCAAAGAGGAGGCCAGGCTTGCTGTACAATGTGGTGATGTGGAAAACGGGATTCCCACAATATCTGTAGTTGTGGATGGCTCTTGGGCGAAGAGGTCATTCAAGACCAAATATGACTCCTTGTCTGGCACAGTATGAATCTGATTAGTACTAAACCACTAGCAGTTTTTTTTGTTACAGGCCGCAATAATTGGTGCCAAAACAAAAAAATTGCTGTATATTGGCGTTAAAAATAAATATTGCCTGGTTTGTGACAGAGCCGCCACAAATAATAGCAATCCAGGCGAGCATGAATGCTACCGTAATTGGTCTGGCTCCTCCACAGCTATGGAGAAAGCCATAATTTTGGAGGGCTTCAAATCAAGCATAGCAATGTATGGGCTGGTATACAGTAGGTAAGTGTATTTACCACCTAATGCTATGTATTATTGATAATTCAGAGTTATTGGTGACGGAGACAGTAGTGTCTACAATACCTTAATTAAAAATAATCCTTATAATGACCACACCATCACGAAAATTGAATGTGTTAATCATTTGTTAAGAAACTTCAGTCGGAAATTGAAGGCTTTGGCTGAAAATAAGTTAGCAGGTAATGGAAGAAAAACCAAAAAAATCATGTTTTGTATACAGTTTATACTTATTACTTTTATTTTAACTTTATTTCACTTATGTAGGACACATTAAGTTCCGAAAAATGTTAAAGAATAAGGTTTTAGCTTTCCGTACAGCTGCGAATAAAGCATCTCTTCATTGGAATAAAGAAAGTGGAAATAAAAAAGTGAGCGGTATTGAAGACAATTCAATTTAGTTTTTAATTTTTTATTTTCATTTGCAGGAAAGGATTGAGAAGCTGAGGCACGACATAACGAACATTCCAAACCACACTTTTGGAGACCATTCTCAATGTCACCAATACTTTTGTAATGGGCCTAAATCAGAGGAAGTAAATTTAGTTCCGTCATTTATTCTCGACGGTGTATGGGACAGAATACAAGAAATAGTTCACGACCTTGCTTTTCATAGTAGAAGTTTAATTGAAAGGTACTTATTATTAATTATTATTAATTCTTCCCATAGGTGATCTGTTAGCTAATAAATTTTTCACGTTTGTGATAGATGTACCAGTAACATTGTAGAAAGCTATAACAGCCTGATAGCCAAGAAAATAGGTGGTAAACGAGTAAACTTTACTCAGCGTAAGTCGTATCAGAATCGAGTGTTTGGTGCGGTCCTTAGTCACAACACAAATAAATTCATGGGACCACTGCATAAAAAAATGTTGCAATCGAGCCCTGGTTTTTTTGTTAAAAAGTTCGAAAACAGCCGGGTCAAAAGACTTCAGCGAGAACGAAACAGACGCTCCGAAGTGACAAAAAGTAAGAAACGCTCGAAATCAAAACCTGATCATGACTATGGCCCGAATGCGACGTACCCCGATAAAAGCGAGGAAGACCTTGAAAAGTACTTCTGTAATTTGGAATGCCTATTATACTTATTTTATTTTAGTCGAAAGAAGTTCATATTGAACGAGTTGAATAAGGGAAATCTCGAAGAAATAGAAAGAGCTACAAGGGAACAGTCTTCAAGTGGATTGTGGTTTTCAGAGAGACGAAAAAGGCTGACAGCATCAAATTTTGGAACGATTTGTAAAAGAAAACCATACACAAGCTGTCAGAAATTGGTATGTAGCATTATCTTTAAACAACCCAAAAGTAATGCCAACTTTCGCACCAACAGGTGAAGACTTTGCTGTATGGTCCACCTGTCCATACGAAAGCAGTTTCCTGGGGAAAATTTTGCGAAGGAAAAGCAATTACCCTATTGGAGCAGATAGTAAATGAACAATGTTTACCTATAGCCTAATTTATTAGGTTTACACCTGATTCAAATAGGTCTAATACTGTTATTTTTAGGAAAACGTGTCAGTTCAGAAATGTGGACTTATAATAGACCAAGAGCGACCTTATTTAGGTGCATCTCCAGATGGCCTCATCCTAAAGGACGGTACAGTGGAGGTAAACCGTTTCTTCATTATTTTATATTATAATTATTTTATTTTAATACGTATGTAGGTGAAATGTCCATATGCCACAAGAACATTAGATCCGGAAGAGGTGATTCGAAATAAGACATTTCCTTTTCTTTCTTTTAATGAAGATAATGTGATTAATATTAATAAAAATCATAATTATTTTTACCAGGTACCTACTCCTACACTGCACTTTTCATTCTGATGATCAAGGATTCTTTAAAATTTGTAATTCTTTCAGATACAAGGACAAATGCACATCACTAGAAGAAACTTCTGCATTTTCGTTTTATTTTCAAATAATAAAATTTTATCAGTGAAAATTCCGGAAGAAAAGGATTTCTGGAGAGAAAAAATGTTGAACCAGCTCACTAAGTTTTACATGAACTGTGTCTTACCTGAGCTTGCCGACCCTAGATACACTAGGTTACTTGCATTCTTTAAATTCTTACGCATCTCTTTATACTTGGTTCCAGGTCAATGAGTATTAGGGATCCGGAAGACATTTTAAAAGCGCAACGAGAAAGAAATGACCAAAAACGAAATGCCGCACTGCTCCCGAGAAAGGTAAATCAGCCACTTTGTGTTTTTATCATGTTGCTACAACGATAAATGATAATAATATTGTTACTTTTTTTAGGATAGCAATGCCAGAAAAAAATTAAATTACTGATTTAATTATATGATTTAATTTACTGAACTTTGGATTTTTGTTGTATAAAAATAAATTTTTTTTTTTTTTCTTGTGTGTTCGTTGTTTGAATACAATTTTTTTAACAGTTACCTTACTTACTATTCCACCTCAATCCTAACCTGTCTGCCCTAGCCTGACGGGGTTCCCGACTTCAACGCCTTTTATCTCCCACAGTTTTTGAGGTATTGCCTGGCGCCCTGGTTTTATGAAAACCTTGGACTCTGACCTTTCTATGTTTAAAATTTCGTGATTTTTGGAGGCCGGCTACTAATTCTAATTCGCATAAGAAGCTCCGTTTTACACTATCGAGCCGGCTAAAATGTTTTTCGTACATTCGATATCCCCGGGTTAGAGCTTTGTTAATAATTATTAGTTATTACTTACAATAAATAAATAATAATTAAAATTATTTTAATTAAATAGATAGAGATAAAAATCGGAGATGAGAAGAAGAAAAAAAAAGGAGATCATGGTTTAAAAAAAAAAGGCAGGGAACCCTCTTGAACTTCGTGGGGACAATAGAAATAAAAAAAGTAAAAAGATTAAAATATCGGGTTTGTTTACATGCATTCAGTCGAGAGAGAAATAGAAGGGTGTGAGTGAGAGAGAGTTGCGGGAGGGAAGGGAAGGGGGGTGGGCGAACTAAAATTTCAAATCTATAGGGGGACCTCGAGAAAAGACGGTTTGTGGTGGGGAGAAAAATACGTGTGCTATGCGGGTCCCAATTTTTTTTTCTGCCAGGCGCAGCACGGCCCCTTAAGGGCGAACTCGACAGAAAAGACACTCTCTGGAATTTTCATGGCGAGATTTTAGAATCATCATAGAATCATAGAGAAAAGGGTTTTTTAAAAATCACCAAATCTCGAAAAGAAAAAAAAATTAAATAAAAAAGGTTGAGAGTAGAGCTTTGCCGCATATCGGTTTTTACGTATTTTAAAGGGGAAAAAAGGGGAAACTCAATACAAAAATTACATGGGTGTATACTTCAAAAGGTCTAGAATCTGAAAATGAAAAAAAAAAAAATTTGTCCGATGTCGAGTTCGCCCTTCGTATTCGGAGCGCCTAATATGATCAAAAATCCAATGTAAGACAATGCTTAGGATATCAAGAAATTCTCGTTTTACGCTTGATGCTAACAGAATCTCGGAGTCCATACAACGCATTTCAACTTCCCACCATCTGTTTTTGAGGATTTAAATAACATTTAAAAAATAAAATGCTTTATAAATAATAGCTCTTTTATTTTACCTGAAATCCTCTGTTTAAAAGAAGCCAAGAGTTTTTAACACGCCCAAATTTAAGGTTGGAACAGATTCTAGTAACGACCATCTCTGAAACTTTGATTAAAACTAAAATTCATTACAAGAGAAGATAAAAGAATAAACAGAATAAAAACGTCTCATTGTTTTCTGATAACCGGTGACAAGGTTAAACATTTTCAAGAGTAGAGTTGTGTGCCATCTGTTATATCTAAAAGGAACTAAAAGATGTGTGAGTTTTCTGATTTAGCTTTTTTACACAAAAAAATCGTAAAAAACATAAAAAGTAATTGATGAAAATCGGACCAACGGTTCGGCCGCAGCGAATTTTTTAAAATTTCAAAAATACATATCTACGCCATTTTTTCGAAATTCAAAAATCGCCCTCGTTAGTTAGAAGGTCACCGACTAAAGAAAAGTTGGTGAAAATCGGTTGAAAACTGTGGCCGTAAAGTGTTCCGGAAAAAAATGCTACGGCCGGACGGCACCACAGACAAAGTTGAGATCGGTAAAGATCAATATTCGAATAACCCAAAAACCCGACGTCGAGGGTATCACAAAAACTTCTTTAAGGAAGTTAAAAAGAAAAGAAAACTTACATTTTTAGTAGAAAATTAAATTAGAAATAATTATGAAAAAAGCCCATCTTCTTGGACAAATCTGACCAAACAGGTTCATATATTAAGAGAAGTAAAAGGTGATTGGTTTAAAAACCAATTATGCCTTTTATCTTTTTTTTTAGTTCTCTTTTAGCTTTTGATGATAATTGTTCTTGGTTAACGTTTTGTAGCCACCTGTAGAGGCTTTTTATAAGAGAAAGCGGTCGTGATCAATAAAACTATTTTGCGAGTTGACATTGCCGGCAGGCTCACGATATCCTCTTCTAATTCCTTCTAAAGTTCTAATTTCTAATGGGAGCCCTATTTAATGATTTCAGATTCGACATTTCAGTACGCTAAATGTGATGATGATTTTACTTTTCATATGAACTTTATGTTACAACCCCAGCATACTTATACATACATTTAATACCTGTTGTGCAGAAACAGATGACTTTTGATGATATAATATCTACATACTTGAATTCGGTAATGATTGATTAGAGGGAATTCTCCCCCTCCAAAAATGGCCTAGTACTGCTTCGGACCTTATAATCTTTTAACTGCACAAGCAGTTGCGAGACAAGGTCAATTTAAGTAAGGGTGGACTATGGCAGCCAAGTATAAACTTAAACCATTAATACAATAGAGGTGTAACAACTACAATAAATTACAATAGACGGCGGGATTCAGATATTTTACACTTCAAAAGTTTCATTTCCAGAACTTAATACATTATATTACTACAATAAAATATTTAAAAAATGAGCATTGATCAATAACTTTATGGTGATTACTGATTAGTGATTACATGTAAATGGCAAATGAACAATTTATAACAAAAATTTCTATTGATTTTATAGAATAATACTTGGAGATTTCTGTTGGTAGCGACATCTAGTAGAGAAACTAAACACTAAATATGTGCTTATTTTTAAATTAGAACTGAAAAAAAAGTACTGGTTTGAAGAGCTTCTAACGAAAGCACGAAATTTCTCCCTACTAAAAAAAATTGTTTAAAAAAAGTCGCAATTTTTTTACGCTAAAAATTCTTAAAAAAATGTAAGGAGTAATTGGTGAAAATTTGGTGA
Source organism: Orius insidiosus (assembly GCA_014119065.1). Classification (NCBI taxonomy): domain Eukaryota; kingdom Metazoa; phylum Arthropoda; class Insecta; order Hemiptera; family Anthocoridae; genus Orius; species Orius insidiosus. The sequence continues at coordinate 21,400 of JACGAQ010000963.1, forward strand.
AAATCGGATTAACGGTTCGGCCGCAGCGAATTTCTTAAAATTTCAAACAGACATATCTCCGCCATTTTTTCGAAATTCAAAAATCCCCCTCGTTACATTCTTCTTCACCGGCTAAAGAAATTTGTGTAAAAATTTGGTGAAAATCGGATGAAAACTGTGGCCGTAAAGCGTTCCGGAAAAAAATGCTACGGCCGGAGGGCACCACAGACAAAGTTGAGATCGATAAAGATCAATATTCGATTTTACCCTCCGGGGTCTGGAAGACCCCCCCCAAAAACCCGACGTCGAGGGTATCGCAATAACTTCTTTAAGGAAGTTAAAATATTTGACATTTCCAAACTTTTTTTTTTTCAGGGGAAATGATCTTGGGATTTTCAGAAAATCCTCTTTTTTTTAAATCCCTAAAATCTTGTAAATTAGTCACTTTTGAATTAAGGTAAAAGGGATTTTAACATTTTCGAACGTTGATTTCAATTTTTTGGCGGAAAATCAGGAGGTTTTTAGCATTAAATTCTAAAGTATTTAAAATTGGCTGTTTTAACTTCCTTAAAGAAGTTATTGTGATACCCTCGACATCGGGTTTTTGGGGATGGGTCTTCCAGACCCCGGAGGGTAAAATCGAATATTGATCTTTATCGATCTCAACTTTGTCTGTGGTGCCCTCCGGCCGTAGCATTTTTTTCCGGAACACTTTACGGCCACAGTTTTCATCCGATTTTCACCAAATCATCATCCCTCGGCCAAAGAGCCCATTATTTCTACCTTGACACTTAAAAAAAGTTTTGAAAAAAAATTTGAAATAAAAACTTAGGAAATTTTTCGGAAAAAAACTTGGAAAATTCTCCTTTATACTTTCCCTCCCTACTACATCCCCTTCCTTTATACTTTCGTTCCCTTATACTTCCCCCTCCATTATACTTCCCCCTCTGTTATACTTTCCCCTTACTTATACTTTCCCCTCCGTTATACTTCCCCGTTCGTTATACTTCCCCCTCCGTTATACTTCCCCTCCCATATTATACTTCCTACTCCGTTATACTTCCCCCTCCGTTATACTTCCCCTCCCACATACTTCCCACTCCGTTATACTTCTCCTCCCATATACTTCCCCCTCCTATATAGATACTTCTCTTTAAGGAAGTTCCCGTCGGGGCCAGCTCCAGACTAGTACTTTTTATTTCAGATTCGTAATTTCGCAAAATTTCAGGTTGATTTAACTATTCATAACATGACCTATATTACATAAACCAAGCATAAAATGATTTCAATATCTATTATTGATAATATGCGTCAATTCCGTGGAAAAATTTTCATTTATAAGAAATTTTCAATTTTTCAGGAGGATCGCTTTTATGTTTGGCGTCTTTCCCAGAATCCTAATATTGCTGTAAACTGTTTTCACCCTGAATCCACATCTAGGTTTCTATTGGGAATTGAAGTTACCGACTTATACACGACGGACGTAAAGCTACAAGGGAACAGTCCGATGCTACTGTTAACTCATTTTCGAGTTAATTCGACTTACCTATTTATTCACGACCGCCACGGAATTTAATATGTAACAGAAGATAGAAGCCTCAATTTTCCACCTCTGTTAACTATTAATATTTATAATTCTTCGACTTTTATTTGAGGGATTATCCCTCGGGTTGCTGGCCTGTACCACGCTTCGGACCTTACCCTTTAAAGAGCCTTTTTTTTTTTTTTTTTTTTTTTTTTTTTTTTTTTTTTTTTTTAGATATATATTTTTTTATATATATATATATATATAATTTTTTTTTATATATATATTTTTTTTTTAAAGGGTTAAATAAGGTCAAATAAGTAATGTTGGGTACATGTAGCCGGGAAAAGTAACTTAACTCAATGGCGAGAGTCAGGTCTAAGAATTACAATAGACCGCGGGATTCCGATATTTTACACTTCAAAAGTTTCATTTTCATAACTTAATACCGAAAAAATCATTTTATTGCAATGAAATATTTTTAAAAAATGATCATTGATCAATAACTTTATGGTGATTACTGATTACATATAAATAGCAAATGAACAATTTATAACAAAAATGTCTATTGATTTTATAAACTATTACTTGGAGATTTCTGTTGATAGCGACATCTAGTAGAGAAACTAAACACTAAATATGTGCTTATTTTGAATTAGAACTGAAAAAAAAAATATATTTTGACATTTCCAAACGTTTTTTTCAAGGGAAATGATCTAGGGATTTGCAGAAAATCCTTTTTTTTTAAATCCCTAAAATCTAGTAAATTACTAGTCACTTTTAAATTAAGTTAAGGGGGAAAATCTCATGATTTTAACATTTTCGAACGTTGATTTCAATTTTGGCGGAAACTCAGGAGGTTTTTAGCATTAAATTTTAAAATATTTAAAATTCGCTCTTTTTGTAATGGAAGCAATTATGAAAAGAGATGCTTTTGGAACTCATAAAAAGACCTTTATGAGGCTTAAATGAGATTTAATTATGTTCAAAATAAACGATTTAACGCCTTTATAATTGCGAAATAAAATTGTGACTACACGGTTTCTTCTGAAGTTTTATCAAAAAAACACCGATGGCTGTTTTTTGAGTTCGGGGCCATTTTTCACAACGAGCATTATACGTTCAAACTCAGCTATCTTTATTTCCTGGACACAGTAAAGCTTTCAACTCATTTTCGCTTTTTATTTTATTTTGCCCACTTATTGCTTTTGTCATTTCAAAGAGTTTTACTCTTATCTCTAAACCTTGAACTTCGCCGGGTCTGAATAATTGCTTTTTTAAAGCTTAGAAACGTGGCGGAATTGAGGCGATCCCATTTTTTTTTCTCCCCTCGTATCTTAACGAGAGTTTAAACTCTGGTGTGAAATAAGACATAAAACGTTTTTTGAAATGTATTTCGTTTTTTAAAATGTTAATTTTCTAAGAAATTCTCAAGTCTCCCGTGACTGAGTGTACAAAGGGCATTGTACGATTCAAAGTGTGTGGCAAATCAATTTCTTTGCCGGGAGGATATCACATTTGTTTATGCCTTTGTATAATTACACTAATGACAAAAAGGTCTCAAGATTTCAAAAGGACGGGGCTCCTTTCATTTCGTGAATCGAGACATGGTTTAATTACGAGCAAAAATTTCACTTGTCCTAACATATCAGGAAAACATACAAAAGTCTGATGAAATGGAGGTTGACCCGAACAGCCAGAAAAACACCCTAAATGCGATAAAAAAAAATAAATTGTTTGGTCGAAGGAACCATACCCGCTTTTTCCACTCTCTTTCGGTTCTAGACACTGGTAAACAATAATAGCTTTGTTCCAACCGCACTTTGAAACTCCTACCATGCGCAGAAGGATTTGGACGTCATATTTGACGTCATTTAAATCAATGTCTGTCACACAAGTCATCTGAAGTCAAATTCGACATCGTTCACATCGTTTGTCCATCAAATCTGAAGTCTTATGACGTCTTTGATGTTCAAATCCTTGTGCGCATCTCCAGGAGTTTCAAACTAGTTTGAAACTGCAGTAGGAATTTTAAAATACGGTAAAAAAATAAATTATTTGGTCGAAGGAACCATTAAATCCCCGCTTTTTCCATTCTCTTTTGGTCTGGTAAACATATTATTTTCAATGAATACAATAATAGCTTTGTTCCTACCGCAGTTAGAAACTCCTAGCATGCGCAGAAGGATTTGGACGTCATATTTGACGTCAGATGACTTCATAGTTGAAACGATATGAATATTGTCAAATTTGACGTGAAAATCATTCTGCGCAACCAGTTTGAAACTGATTTGAAACTCGTAGTGCATGCACGTCAAGTTTGACGTCAGATGACTCCAGATTTGACAGACAATTGATTTGAACTGCGTCAAATATGACGTCCAATCCTTCTGCGCATGCTAGGAGTTTAAAACTGCGGTTGGAACAAAGCTATTATTGAAAATATGTTTACCAATGTCAAGGACTGAAAAAGAGTGGAAAAAGCGGGGATTTAATGGTTCCTTCGACCAAATAATTTATTTATTTATTTTTTTTGTGCCGTATTTTCAAATTCCTACCGCAGTTTCTAACTATGAACTTTGAAACTCCTGGAGCATGCGCACAAGGATTTGAACATCAAATTTGACATCGTTCATACCGTTTGTCCGTAAAATCTGATGTCATATTTGACGCCGTTCAAATCAATTGTCTGTCAAATATGAAGTCATCTGACGTTAAACTTGACGTGCAGATCCTTCCGCGCGTGCTCTACGAGTTTCAAATCAGTTTTGACTTTTCAAACTGGTTTGTAACTCCTGGAGCATTCGCAGAAGGATTTTCACGTCAAAGACATCATTAACATCGTTTCAAATATGAAGTCATCTGACGTCAAATTTGATGTTCAAATCCTTGTGCGCATGCTCCAGGAGTTTCAAACTAGCTTGAAACTGCGGTAGGAACAAAGTTAATAATGTAAAAGCTTATTTTCCAAAGGAATCTCTGCTGTCTGAATAAAATTTTTATTGCAACTAAATCCGATTGTCCAAACGAGTTACGTAGGAATTGAATTTTCCCGGCAAAAAATATTTTTTTTGTTATTTATGGAATGAAAAAAATTAACTTTTATAGCACTGGAATTTCATAAAGTCTATTGGTTAAAACCATCGGATCGGAAACGTGAAAAAGATATCAGATTTACCGCCGGAAGTGAAAGATGGCAATAAATTGCAGGCGATGTTTTCTTCTGATCAAAAACCATTAAAAACTCATTGAGGTGATGAATTATTTTGTTTCTTTAAGATTTAAAGTGTATTTACGTCTACATGATTCTCTCATTTTCATGGGAAAGGTTGAAAAGATTTATACCCTTCATTATTTTGAAGGGAGATCGAATTGAAAAGTTAAGAAATGTACGTTTTTGACTTTTTTTTAAAAAGGAGACCGAAATTAGGTCGTGGTCGAACGCCTTACCGATTCAGACCACTTCCTCATAGTCCAAAATATGAAAGTCGAACGTTTTACGTAATTTTATTTTTTTCAATTGACAATGGGCGTCAAGTACAAAAGAGTACGAGACATTACTTCCTTAGGTTATCAAAATTGAGTTTTAGGTCTTATTTTAGTTTAAATAGCCATAACTGACGTGTATATTTCGTCAAATTATCGTCACGAACGACTGGAGATCCGTAAAGAATGTTCAAATATTGTCGCAAGAACGTCTTTATCCGTGGTAATCGCGTTATTCTCGCGAAGTTGCCCAAAATTCTCCTGATCCATATCCACAACGAATTTTTCACGTCAAAATAAAAAAAATATATTTTGCTTGAACTTTTAATTTTTCACCCCATTTTTGAAGGTTGCAGAAAGGAGTTTTGTAATATATTACTGGGGAAAAAAATCTTCGAAAAAAAATGAGGGAAGCAAAGGCTTTCTGGCTAGAAGAATTGAATTTTTTTTTCAATAATAGGGAGGAATTTTGGCTGTTTATCCCAGTATCGAGTTGCCTAGCTGGGCGAAGAATACATTTTTTCTACCATGATATTCTGGAGTCTCATAAAAGTCCTTTTTGTTTTAACTTATAAGCAGTAATAGTTAATTATTTTTTTTCCTTGTTTCTTAAGTCAGCATTCGAAGAAAACATGATTGACTTCACCTATAATTTTATACTGCCTCATGTTAATTAAAAATTACGTAAAAAACCGGCCTAAACATAATATTTTGAAGATGTAAAATAAACAAAAGACATGAAAGATAGTGTTGAACACTTATTTGTTTTATAAATAAAAAACAGGTTTCGTTACTCCCGATGATAATTTCGGTTAGTAAGACGCCTGAGGGTAGTAGGTGAATATTATTAGGCGACACGATGAATCAGATGAAAGGTCAAAATAGGAGTGTCTATGATGTAAGACAAATACGTCATAGTATTTCGATTAGGCCCCCTATGAATGTATATTAAATATCCAATTTTAACAAATGTGTCACCGGTCGATAAATCAAAAAACTTCCTCCTTCTAAGATCTATACTCTAAACTGCATTTTTAAAAATTTAAAAAATCGAAAATAAATAACTTCCTTAAAAAAGTTATTGTGATACCCTCCACGTCGGGTTTTTGGGGGGAGGGTCTTCCTCAACTTTGTATGTGGTTCCGGCCGGCCGGCCGTCCGTTGCATTTTTCCGGAACACTTCACGGCCACAGTTTTGAACCGATTTTCACCAAAGACTCCTTATATTTTTTACAAATTTTGAAGTAAAAATTCTCATTTTTTAATTCTCATTTTATTTAGTAGGGAGAAATTTCTCACTTCCACCCGTTACGAGAGGCACATCCCTAGGGCAAAGAGCCCATTATTTCTACCTTGATACTTCAAATAATTTTCGGAAAAACAAAAAAACTTGGAAAATTAAAAAAAAAAAACTTCTTCCTCCGTTATACTTCCCCCTTTTTTGTACCTCCTCCACCGTTATACTGCCCCCTTTTTGTACCTCTTCCTCCGTTATAATTCCCCCTTTTTTGTACCTCCTCCTCCGTTATACTTCCCCTTTTTTGTACCTCCTCCACCGTTATACTTCCCCCTTTTTTGTACCTCCTCTTCCGTTATACTTCCCCCTTTTTTACTCCTCCTCCGTTATACTTCCCCCTTTTTTGTACCTCCTCCACCGTTATACTGCCCCTTTTTGTACCTCTTCCTCCGTTATAATTCCCCCTTTTTGTACCTCTTCCTCCGTTATAATTCCCATTTTTTGTACCTCCTCCTCCGTTATGCTTCCTCCTTTTTTTGTACCTCCTCCACCGTTATACTTCCCCCTTTTTTTTGTACCTCCTCCTCCGTTATACTTCCTCCTTTTTTGTCCTCCTCCTCCGTTATACTTCCCCCTTTTTTGTACCTCCTCCTCCGTTGTACTTCCCCTCCTTTGTACTTTCCCCTCCTATCTTTTTCTTCTTTTAAGAAAGTTCCCGTCGGAACCAGCTGTACTGTAACTGGTACATTTTTTTTTTTCTGAACAAAAATGATTTTGAAAAATTATTCGGCAACAAAGGCGTTGCCAGATGAACGTTTCTTCGCGATATCATCTTCACCGCTCAATCTTTTCTCGCCCAGACGAGTGAAAGTGTTTTGCATAATAAATACGGCTTAAACGCCGAGTATGTCAAGGCCTTTAAACGGTTACTATGATCGACACATCAATTGCTCTTATACAACCATTTTTTTTCCTTCCACTTTTTATTCGACGAAATAAAACTCCAGAAAATTAGAATTCGGGATTTTCCAATGGCTGAACTTCCTCACTTTTCAATTAGGATGTTAATTTTTTTATAACCAATTTCCACTTTCTAACATTTTAATGAATATTCCTTTAAAAAAACAAACTTTCTTTTGAGTTTTCAACAATTCAACCAAATTTTGATCGTTAGAAATCGCTTGATTTGAGAGACTGTGTGTTTATGGAGGTAAATTAAACGAGTTATCTCATTGGGTAAATTGTGCCCACAAAAGGAGAGAAAAAAAAAGTGGAATATGAGGAAACTTCACGGGTATCAAAGGAAAATGTCAATGGGATAGTTGCCGCTAAGTGACCAAGTCATGACCTTTAGGCAATCGCTAATCTCAATTCCCAGGCGTGGCCGATATTATGAAATAAAAGAAGAAATTGTGAGTCATTTTTTGTTGGAATTTTACGGAAAAATTTTGAGGATAACGGAAAATAAGAATTCATGTCAAGGGTCTTAAAGGTTGGGGATTTCGCGTTTCTGAATCAGTTGTGAGTCAAACATGCTATCAAGGAAGTGAAGAATTGTAATCCCAGTGCAATCTGATGCAACAAAAAGCCTTTAGGATAGAAAAGCAAAACTTAAAATAAGAAGGGAAAGTACTTCAACGTTCTAGACTATTCTACGAAAGAATGCCAGAATTTTGAAGGCACTTTAGTCACAAGAGGTATTCTGCGCGGTTCAGTATGGCTTGGCTGGGCGAAAACTTTCTTTTCAACTTCTTTAAAGAAGTCGGGTTTTTGGGGAAGGGTCTTCCAGACCCCGTAGGATAAATTCGAATATGGATCTCAACTTTGTCTGTGGTTCCGGCCGGCCGTTGCATTTTTTCCAGAACACTTTACGGCCACAGTTTTTAACCGATTTTCTTTAGTCGGTGAACTACTAACTAACGTGGGCGATTTTTGAATTTCGAAAAAATGGCGGAGATATGTCTGTTTGAAATTTTCAAAAATTCGATGCGGCCGAACGGTTTATCCGATTTTCACCAAATTTTCACCAATTACTCCTTATATTTTTGACGAATTTTCGGTGTAAAAAAAATTGCCATTTTTTAATAATTTTTTTTTAGTAGGGAGAAATTTCATACTTCTACCCATTACGAGAGGCACATCCGTAGGCCAAAGAGCCCATTATTTCTTCCTTGACACTTAAAAAATTTGGGGGAAAAACGAACTTAAAAAATTTTTCAAAAACAAAAAAAAAGCGCAAAAAAGGAAAACCCGGAAAATTTTTGAAAAAAAAAAAACTTCCCCCTTCCTTATTCTTCCCCTCCTTTATACTTTCCCTCCTTCGTAATACTTCGTTCCCTTATACTCCCCCCCTTCGTATACTTTCGTTCCTTATACCCCCCCCTTCGTTATACTTTCGTTCCCTTATACTCCCCCCCCTTCGTTATACTTTCGTTCCCTTATACTTCCCCTCCGTTATACTTCGCCCTCCGTTTTACGTCCCCTCCGTTATACTTCCCCTCCTATATACATATACTTTCCCTCCTATATTGTTACTTCTCTTTAAGGAAGTTTTCGTTGGAAGCTCTTCAAACCAGTACTTTCTACCCTGATACTTAAGATATGTTTTCGATAGCCCTCTTTGAGGAAGTTCCCGTAGAAGCTCCAGACTTTTCCAGCCAACTGATTTGTTGCTTCATTCTTTGATTGGTTGATGTCATCACGATCTTTCCTTTGTATTTAATTCTTTTTATAGTTCACAGGTTGATTCGATAATCTTTTCTCACCATCACGTTTCAATTAATCAAAACGTTCATCAATGAAGTTATGACTATTTTTAAAGTATAACAACCCTGAAAAAAACTCGTCATCAATGGGCCGGCGATAGTATCACCTTCCCACCTAATTGACTCATAAATACGATGACTATCCTTTTCTTCATTCTTTCACTCAAAAGGGTCTTTCTCGTGCATACAAAAGTTTACGTGAAAACACTCAGGGGTCCAAGTTTTGACTCGAAGCCAGCAACGTGGATTGTTTACTGAAGTTTTTAATGAAAAACACAAGGGTCAATGTTTGAGAAGGCCGTTACTTAAAAAATCTCCTCGAGTACCGTGACTTGGGAATTTCTCAATTGCGGTAGCCCTCGGGATCATTCCGCAATAAATGTAGATTTTAGCGATTGAAAACTGACAGAAAAGGGGTCAAAAATATCGGGTGAAATCGACGATAAAGACATTTTCCAAAATGTTTTCACCTATTAAACGATCGCGATTATGATTTCTCGATATAATGAACCTCAGTCAGTGATGCGTAGTACGACAAAACGCCTTTCTAGTGGCTTGAAGAATGCAGAACTAAAATTTTCTTCTCCCTAATGATTCCCGGTGAAAATATTTCAGACAAAGATTATTAAAAGTGAAATCAAGCGGATCGGAAGACGTCGACAAAAGCCTTCCAAAATCGGGGACATAAAGGACTCATGTGATTGCGGCGGTGTCCTTTCGGTGAAAATAGGCTTTTCGACGTTTTAGAAAGTTAGCGCTCGGTCCATTTATCAAATAGGATTTGCCGTGTAGAAAAATTAGTGTCTCCATATACACACACGCTAATTCTTCAGAGCGCGTTCTCCCATAATACAAAGCTATAATTATTTATAGTCAATGCCTCGAGCTCACCCAAACGTAACTTCCTTAAAAAAATAGCAATAAAGATAATATACACGTTATTAAATCTGAGCGTTTAAAACATACAGCCTTATTTTCCCACCCGTTAGGTTCACAGAAGGGAGAGCAATAAACGGAAAATAGTTCACCTTATCAAGGCTTACTAAGCCGAAACCGGTCGTGAAATATTCCTGTTTATTGTGTCTCTCTGATGTATTTTTATACTCTGTTCCTTGAAATGAAAGGAATCATTCGGATTTCCCTACTTTTTTTCAAGGTGGCGATTGAGATGTCAAAGGAGTCCTCGAACGGAGGGCTCTCATTGGCTAAATAAAAGGAATTCTTCCGGTTTCCCTCCGGTTTTTTTTCAAGCTATAGAGCTACCTCAAGGAATCCAAGGAATCCTCGAACTAAGGGCTATAAACGCTTCTTGAGGAACCCTTTCCTCGAGGTTTCCTTGAAAATCCTTATTTGACGTTATTTCGTATATATGAACCTCCCTTGAAGCGATCTGTTCCTTCAATAAAGGAATCCTTCCAATTTCCCTCCGTTTTTTCAATGGAGCTATTGAGGTGCCTTAAGGAGTCCTCGAACGGAGGGCTCTCATTGGCTGAATAAAAGGAATTCTTCCGGTTTCCCTCCATTTTTTTTCAAGCTATAAGCTACCTCAAGGAGCCCTCGTTCGAAGGGCTATAAACGCTTCTAGAGGAACCCTTTCCTCGAGGTTTCCTTGAAAATTCTTCCTTGACGTTATTTCGTATATATGAAACTCCCTTGAAGCGATCTGTTCCTTCAAATAAAGTAATCTATCCAATTTCCTTCCGTTTTTTCAATGTAGCTATTGAGGTACCTTAAGGAGTCGTCGAACGGAGCGTTCTCATTGGCTGATTTTCAAAAAACCTTTCCTAAGTTAAGTAACGGAAAAGGGATGTTCAAGGTATCTTTTCCCGTTCCTTAGCTTAGGAAAGGTTTTAAGTGATAATGAAGGATTGTGTTATCATCAGCCAATGAGAACCTTCCATTCAAGTACTCCTTAAGGTACCTCAATAACTATGTACATTAAAAAAAACGGAAGGAAATCGGGAGATTTCCTTTTATTTGCTCTTCAAGGGAAGTTCATAAACACGTAGGCTTTTCAAGGAAATCTTGAGAAAAAGGTTCCTTAAGGAACGTTCGCAAATACGGGCCTTCTCTGCAAAGATATTCAAATACTGTTCGAAGATTTCAAACAGTGGGACTTTTTAAAAACTATAAACAACACATTTACCATAAGTAGATTCGCATATCGATGTTATTCAACGGTTACGAGATCGTAAGCTGATCTTCGCGTATTCAAGGATGTGCCTGGGCTGGAAAGAAGAAAAAAAATGGTTGGAAAACAACTATCTTTTCAAGTGATCACGATCGTATTCGTCCCCAGATCCTCACGTTCTTGCTTTCTCTACTTCGTGCTTAAAATCATATCTATAGCCTTAATTTCCTATTTGGATAGAAAACTTACACAAACTCTTTATTTATAGGTTTATAATAATACTTATAACCTACATTCCGCGTTTTCTTAAGATAACTACGATTGTATAATGTTTTTAGGGCTTCTTGCCTTACTTACACATTTCTGTGGGTCCAGAAAAACTATTTATGATAGAGAGAGGGGAAAACCTCAAAAAGTGTGATTCTTGGACAAAAAAGCATGAAAAGTCTTTTTCTACTACTTTTGCTGGATTTTAGAGCCTAAGAAAGCAAAGTTCTATGCGTACGATTTTAAAATTTCAGTCGCCTTTTAAAGACGGATGTCAGCATCGTTTTCTATCCCCTACGCCGTTTGTTTATTAACGAGATTTTAATTAATTAAATTTTACAATCTCAAGTTGTCAATACAAGCTTTCACCGTTTGAAAAATTATGAAAAAAAAATCGCACGATATGGGAAGTTCTTTGAGGTTAAAAGTACGATCGTAAAAAAAGTATTAATATATTTTTATGTGTTTTTTGATGTGTTTATTTTCTTGTAGTCGAAGATTCCTTTTTTATATAACAGTTAATTTATGATATTTTGTTTCTTGTTTTAAGTATTCGTTTTTTTAATTAAAGCCTGGACTTATAAGCCTGTGAAAGCGAAGTGCATGAATTATTAACGGGCAAAATAGTTAAAATTATGACTTCTATTATTCTTTTGCTCTTTAGAATAAATTATTTTAACAACATTAAAGAAGGTTTATTTTTCAAGCCAACAATAATTAGTATGGACACTTCCAATAGCTGAAAAAAAAAATCAGACAAAATCTGTGTTTCTTTTTTGTACCCGAAATTTTCACTATGACAGTATTATTTATAGCTTAGATCTACGTAGAAATATAAGGACATTGACAGGTGAATTTTTTTATCTTTTTAATTTATGCTTTTCTAAGAAAGCAATCCAATGCCTCTACTACTTTCTGAGAAAATAAAGAACCAACAAATCAAATATAAAATAAAAAAAATTTCAAAACACACTTAGTAGTGAAAAATCTCCCTTTTGAATTTTGCTGCCGTTGGATTTTTTGGACGTGTAATCGTTAATTTGAGCCATTCCTTGTCAGAGAATTCATTTCTCAACTTTTACTCATCTATAACTCTAAATTTCTGACAGTTTCGTGTATAAATAATCATCGCTAATTTTCAACTAGAGACGTGATGGTTCTTTCACCTCCTTTGGTAACTTGGGTATCAAATTAAGACGTCTAATAGAAAGTTTAATGCGTGACCGAAAATTTTTTTTGTGTGTGATGAACGACTTTTAACTACCGAATCATTCTTCCTATTTGTGAAAGTTTACGTAATCGATTTTTTAATAAAAAAGCTTGCCACCAAACTTTCCACATTTTTTTGCTTATTTTAAAATGATGAAATTGCTCAAATTATTTTTGATAATCCTTTAGACTAGATGGGAGAAGACCAAGCGCCTTTTCGTGCTCCATTTTTTTTAGATGATGGAATTTAGGTGTTTTTTATTATTGATTTTAAAACGTAGATAAGAAGGCTTGGGTTAACCTAATAAAAACTGTTTTAGGATAAAGAAGAAACCGAATTTCACAACCACTCCTAAGGTTACATGTTTAAAAAAAATTTTAGCCGGACACGGGGAAGATAGTCTCCGATTGTGCAACGACCGGATTCCTATACTGTAACATTATTCTGTCACACTAAACCTTTTTTCTTCCTAAAAATATACTCGGAATCTCGGTCAAGATCGGACCTTGGCTCAATTAAATTTATAAAATTCTTCCTCAGTTTCATCACGGAGAAAGTTTAGATGAGTCAAACATTAAAATTTTAAATTGAAACATAAAAATCCTTGAAACTCAAACAAAATTTGGGCGTGAAAGTTTTTAAATTCTTGGCAAATTTTCAAACAAATAAGCCACCTTAGGATAATCTTTTGTTAAAACTGTTTACAAAACCACTATCAAACGATTTGCATAAATTTAAGTTTCTCAAGGACAAGTTACTGTGCAGACCTCCATGGCTAATATTAGCTTTGTTCCAACCGCAGTTTAAGCAGATTTGAAACTTCTGGAGCATGCGCAGAAGGATTCACGTCGAATTTGACGTCGATCAAATCGCCTATCCAATCTAAAGCCACCTGACGTCAAATTAGACGGCAAATCTTCTGCGCATGCTCCAGAAGTTTCAAACCTGCTTTAAACTGCGGTTGGAACAAGCTATTGTTTTACCATCGTTTTGGGAAGGGTCTTCCAGATCTGTATCAATTTCAACTTAGTGGTTCCGGAAGGAGCATTTTTTCCAGAACAGTTTACAGCCACAATTTTCACCATTTTCAAAAATTTTTACAACATCTTCCTGAAGAGTTGACATTTCATGAGCGATTTTTGAATTTAAAAAAATGGCGGAACTAATATGTATGTTTCTTTGAAATTGAACCGTTGCGTTGGTCCGATTTTCATCAAATTTTCATTAAATACTACTTTTATCTTAATTAAAAAGTTATTGTAATACCCTCCACTCGGGTTTTTGTGAAAGTGTCTTCCAGCGCCGGTGGGTCAATCCGAATATGGATCTATACCGATCTCAACTTTTCTGTGGTGCCGGCCTGCCGTCCGTAGCATTTTTCCGGAAAACTTGACGGCCACAATTTTCAACCGATTTTAACCGGATTTTCACCAAATTTTCTTTAGTCGGCGAACAAGAAACTAATGAGGGCGATTTCTGAATTTCGAAAAAAATGGCGGAGATATGTCTGTTTGAAATTTTAAAAAATTCGCTGCCGAACCGTCCGTCCGATTTTTACCAATTTTCACCATTACTCCTTATATTTTTTAGAATTTTTGGTAAAAAAATTATCATTTAAACATTAATATCATTTTAGTAGGTAGAAATTTCATTCTTCCACGCCTTAGGAGGGACCTGTCTTGGGCAAAAATCCCATTATTTCTACCTTGATACTTGTTGATTTATCGAAAAAAAAAAACCTCGGAAAGGCGCAAATTAAAAAAGAAAGAAAAAAAATCGTTTTTTTTCCGACTGGCTAAAAATTAAGCTATTCACACCCAATCCGTAAGACCTGGCTAGCAATGACTGACTTTTTTCTACCTTGTTTGTAGGATCATGTTAAATTGCCCTTATTTTTTTGAAAAAAAAAAGCCTTGTAAAAAAATTTTAATTTTGATTTTAAGTAAACACAATCGAGTAAGGCGATCTTTAAAGAAAAACGATCTCGTGAAAGGAAGAGTGGATGAAAGTGGCCCGAAGAAGGTGGATAAAGGCGCGGAAGGGAGGAGGGGTCGCGTGGGGGTTCGGCCCGAAGAATAACTCCCTTGTCAGTCCTTCTGTGGCCGACTCTTGAGTTACTTCCGTTGCCGTTAGTTTTTTTTTTCTTAATTTCTTTGAGCCCTTATGGAGTGTCGGACCGTTTTTAGTGTTGTGTGAACTCAGTTTTTTTTTTCAATTTTTTTTTTCATTAAATTATCACCTCAGTGTTTTTTTTTGGGCCAAGAAAAGTGAAAATAAAGAAAATTTTTTCAAAATGATGTCTTTATACAGAACCATCAAAGGAGGGACTAATAAAAGGACCCGGGACCGAAGGTAAAAAAAATTATTTATCATAATATTATGGTCAACCTTAAAAAATTAACCCACACTATCATCTTTCAATTTTTTTTATATCTTTTCTAGGATTGAAAAATGGTAATCCTACTACTTAAAAATATGTTTTGACAAAACGAACAAATTACGTCCAGGAAAAAAATTTCCTATAATTTATCAATGTTAAACTACATAGTTTTTACCTTTATGGTTGACAGTTTACTTAAGTTTTTTTTTTATTAGGGTGGGAAAAGGTCTTATAACTTTTAATTTTGTATTAATGGACAAATTTGAATTCCCGCGTCGGTGTCAATGCGAACGGGTTATTCACGGAGTCGATCTCCTTCTCTTTCTTAATCTGGACCGGTTTTTGTATTAAAAAATAATATCCGTAAGATTTCAAACTTCATGAAGTAAACTATAATTCAGCGTTGGCTTTATTGCCCTAGTTACCGAGTTGATAATAAAATGAAGGATCAAATTAAATGTTCCTACGCTCATTTTCTTTTGCTTGTTTTGATCAAATCAATGATTTTTTTGTTTCAAAAACATTTTTTTATTACGAAATTTCGATCCAGCCTTAATTATTGCCAAAAATTTTTATCTTAGATTTTGAAAGGTTTTTCAATTGACGAAGAAAAAGTACTTGTTTGAAGAGCTTCCAACGAAAACTTCCTTAAGAGAAGTACAATATAGGAGGGGGAAGTATAACGGAGGGTTAAGTATAAGTCAGGGAAAGCATAACGAGGGGAAAGTATAAAGGGGGAAAGTATAAGGGAATTTTTTTTTTCGAAAAATTTTTTTTTTTTAAATTTTTTTTTTTTTTCTTTTTTTCGAAATTTTTTAAGTGTCAAGGTAGAAATAAAGGGCTCTTTGGCCTACGGATGTGCCTCTCGAAATGGGTAGAAGTAAGAAATTTATCCCTACTAAAAAAAAATAAATTAAAAAGTAGCAATTTTTTTGCACCAAAAATTCTTAAAAAATGTAGGAGTAATTGTTGAAAATTTGGTAAAAATCGGACCAACAATTCGGCCGCATCGAATTTTTAAAATTTCAAAACAGACATATCTCCGCCATTTTTTCGAAATTCAAAAATCGCCCTCGTTACATTCTTCTTCACTGGCTAAAGAAAATTTGGTGAAAATCTGGTTAAAATTGTGGCCGTAAAGTGTTCCGGAAAAAATGCTACGGACTGCCGGCCGGCCACAGACTAAGTTTCAGATAAAGATTTGACCCTCCGGGTTCTGGAAGACCCTTCCCCAAAACCCGACGTCGAGGGTATCACAATAACTTCTTTAAGGAAGTTAAAAAAACCCTTCCCCAACTAAGCGACTTGGAAAGGGGGCGAACACCTTAATTTCTTCCTACTACCGAATTTTTTCCCTCGCAGGGTCTAAACATTGGTCCTACGTGAAAAACATATAAGACATTTTTGTAGAAAATTCGTTATCTACAATTTTTATTTTACAATTTTTCGATTGGAGCCATATTTTTGAGATAATTGGAAAAAACTGACACCTTATAACGGATCAAATTATCTGTGAGGTAAAATTGAAAAGGTGCCAAGTTTTAACTTTCTGCAATTTAATTTGCCTGTAAATGTTGCCAACTCTATCGAAATTCCGCTATTTACAAAGGCCATTTTTTAAAAGACCGCAAATCGTCGGAGATTGAGGAAACGCGGAGATTCGAAAACATTTGTCATCGACCTATTTGTACAAATCGGTAGTCTAATTGTCACGACTAGTGTGAGGAAACATTTCCCTACTTAACGTTATATAAGAGATTCTCTGTATATCTATTTACCGGCGGTCTACATTGTTAAGCCTTTTCGAAAGTAATCAGAACCACATGACCGTGGAAACCTAGGATGGGAAAAACCGAGATGAAAGTGTTAAATTCGTGAATCGATTCATAAAGCACCTCATTTACATAACTATTGTCTAGACCGAAAAAAACGAAAAAAAGGGCTGGTCAATCTATTACAAAATCTTATTAAAACAAGGGGCGTAACAGATCTCAATTCAACCAAATCGATAAGTCTTTACTCAATATTGATTATGCAAAAAAACACCGTAAAAAAAATGTAGGCGGGATATTGCGACGGTTTTTTATAATTACTAAGGAATGCTGAAGTTCATAGGTCGATAATTAATTAAAAGTTATTAATCCGATTGCCTTGAACAAAAAGGTATTTAATTTTCCCGTTGATGAGTCCAGACAAGGTCAAGAAATAACGACATAAAAATTCGTCGTTATTTTTATGGAGCTTCAGAATTTTCGACGTTTCCTGGTCATTTTGATCAATTTTGTCGCTTTCAAGGCTTACTAATTTGACATCATTTATGGTCCTCGGAGTATCCTGATCGTCCTTGTATGACTTTATATTAATTACCTTTGTGGTTTTACCGATGAAATGGTTTAATTTAAAACCGCATGTAGACTTTAAAATAAGGAAATCACTTTCAAAAAATCAATTGCATTTTAGATAACCGACTATTATTGCTCCAATTTTTGATGGGACGTGATTTCCTCCTTTCTTTAAAAAAATTGGAAGATTTTTTTTAATGATTTAGTTATAATTGCGTAATCGGTGATTCTTCCGCCCCAAGGATGCCGTTGAACTTAAACGGTCGCTAATGATCTATTAAAAGCCTTTTAATTTTTAACCTATGATTTTCTTTGATTGAAGAGCCTTGAATAATTTTTTCTACACCTTTGACATTATACGTTCAGGAAATAGACTTAAAAGGGATGCATCACTTTTAATTAACTGTTTAGAAAGGAAAAAGTGTTAAAAATAAAATTTGTTTTTGTTTTTAAAATGATGGAATCTAGTAAACAGATTTTAAATTGAAAATTAGGGTGGAAAAATGAAAAAATTTGCTTATAATCTGTCTAAAAAGAGGGTTTTTTGGGCAAAAAAATCGAGAAAAAGCCCCGAACGGTGAAAAACCGATTTTTGTGGCTGAGAGGAGAGGGTTCGATCCCTGGATTGTTTGGAAGGATACTAAGTTCCTTAAAGAAGTTATTGTGATACCCTCCATTTCGGGTTTTTGGCGAAGGGTCTTCTAGACCGCGGAGGGTCAAATCGAATATTGATCTTTACCGATCTCAACTTTGTCTGTGGTGCCGGCCGGCCGTCAGTAGCATTTTTTTCACACTGTAACGGCCACAGTTTCCAGCCGATTTTCACCAAATTTTCACACAACCCTCCTGAATAGTTGAGCGAGATATTTTCGTCTCCGATTTTTGAATTTCGAAAAAATAGCGTAGATATGCACGTTTGAAATTTTAAAAACTGCGCTGTGGCCAAACTGTTGTTCCGATTTTCACCAAATTTTCACCAAATACTCCTTATATTTTTTAAAAATTTTGGTGTAAAAAAATGATCAATTTTCTACATTAATTATCATTTTAGTAGGGAGAAATTTCATACGTCCACCCGTCACGAGAGGGACCTCCTTGGGCAAAAATTCCATTATTTCTACCTTGATACTTGAAAAAGAAAACTTAGACAAATTAAAAAAACTCGGAAAATTTTTTGAAAAAAAAAAAAATTAGAAAATTTTTTGAAAAAAAAAAAAAAAAACTTCCTTTATACTTCCCTTTAACTTCCCCCTCGTTATACTTTCCCTCCTTTATACTTCCCCCTGTTATACTTTCCCTCCTTCATACTTCCCCCTCCTATATTTTTACTTCTCTTTAAGTTTTCGTTGGAAGCTCTTCAAACTAGTACTTTTTAAACGTTATCTTTTTAAAATCATGAAAAATATTTCGGCAACGAATTCATCACCTTGATATTTTTTTTCGCACGGGGCCCTTTCTGTACATATCGCCGATGTTTTAATTGTTAAGGCCTAGAGCGATTACAATGAGAAAATAGATAAGAATCCCCTTATCAAGATTGTTGTGACGTCTCAATAGAGAGTTTGCAACAATTGCATATTTTTCACTTTACCTAAAGGCCTTAAAACTGTTTACAAAATTACGCTAATGTGATTGTACGTGATGAACGTTAATTTTGCCATTTTCGGAACACCCCCCGGGGAACACGATTACTTTCTACGATACGCAACCTTTTAATTTTCAAAATCGAGAGGAATAGCTTATGGAAAGATTTGGAGAAAATCGGAAGAAAAATGCGGCAGTGAAGTTTTTTTCTTTTAACTGTTTTAATCCCATTATTTATTCAAAGTAATTTACATAAAAACAACCGTTTTTCCGGTGTTTTTGTGTAGGATTTCCATCGTACGAAATAGTCCAAGTATTTATGTTAATCTCGAGGGGCGAGGATCCAAGGAAATCTTGTTTCCAGGGCACCTGTTGCGACAATGCGAACGGGTTTTTTTTACCGATATTTAATATTCCTTTAATAAATTTTAAAAAATAAAATATTTTTTCCATCGAGGATCGTCCTTTTATGAAGATTTTAAATATGGATATTTATGAGATGTTGGGTAACATTTAAAAATATGTCGCATAATGAGATTACGCCTTAAGTCTAATGAACTATTTTACTTACACAATTTTAAATTTACACACAAAGCAAACAAGACCGGGCGGGAAACGGAATTTTACACTAGGGACGTTGAAGACGCGAAAAAAAAATCGCTAAACTTTTGAAACTGCGACTTTGTGTTGAAGCAATTCCGTGAAAGCAAAAATTTGAAATAACACTTGCCAACGGCTTTCTATGCGGTTATGACCCCTGTAAAAAAGGCAGTATTCGTCTATTTTAAGACATTGCATTTCCTTCGGGTGAAAGACAGGTGAAGTAATAACAGGTGAGCAAAACTGGTTTTACGGCTTCTGATAAAAATTGGCAAGTGTTGAACTGTGTCAATTAGTTGAAATCTCCATTTTTTATTCTGTTGGTAAAAGTGATTTCCTCTTAGATAATTGAAATTATGTGTGAGTTTTTCCGTTCTAAAGGCCGCCTACGCTCCGACGATCTGCTAGGTTGCGCAATCAAAATTTGATTACTTGATTAATTATCCTGTTAACGCCGATGGGTTTTGATGCTTTACGTAAAGCAAAAGAATTTTGGGGATCCTTTTTATCGGAAAGTGGGCCGATTTCGTCGGAATAGAAAAAGGCGTTCGAGCGAGACCTGTTGAAACCGGACGTCCCTTTTGGAGAAAATTCGGCGTCCGTAATTACTAATGAGCTATTTGTATTTGTGATTTCTATTTTCGAGTGCTATTTAGGGGTAGAGAAATCGAAAAATACCTACAACGTACATTATAATTCGATCTCCTAGTGATTTGGAGGTCCGGGGTTCCATCGTCAGGTTTGCAGAAAGATTTTACGGGCAGCCGTCACCACAGACGACCGGTCAGTAAAGACGCTAAATCCCTTCTGTATGAAGTGATCTTGGAGGTCTGGGGTTCCATCCTCAGGTTTGCAGAAAGATTTTACGGCAGCCGGCACCACAGACGACCGGTCAGTAAAGATCGCTAAATCCCCTAGTCTGTATGAAGTGATCTAGGAGGTCTGGGGTTCCATCCTCAGGTTTGCAGAAGATTTTACGGACAGCCGGCACCACAGACAGTAAAGATCGCTAAATCGTTCAGAAACCAATCCTCAAACAGGTATTAAAAATATGCAGAATCTGCATTTTCCCTTTTTCTGCCATATCGATTGCATCTGTAAAACGGCACTTGTAACTTTAAAGATGTTTTTTGACAGAACAGAAAATATTTCGTTGGAATCAATTAAAGAAGAATCATCACGACGATTCGTGATAGGTAAAGTTCGCAGAGTTCTATCCTTGGCATTTGGTCTGTGGAAAGTGTCCGGGGAGACCGAAGCATTGTCTTCTCCGCAGGACCCCCTTTTTTCATAACTTTTCTATTCTCTTTTCGACTCATAGTTCAAAAAGGCCCACGCGCGTTTGAACTTGTCAGGCTTTATTTTAAAAGTCGTTTATACTCACGACGTCGCGTTTCGATTTCGAAACTCCCGAGTCCCATGGAAGACTCACGCGTCTTCAGGCATTCCTCAGAAACGAATCGAATTTTTGTATAAAAATTACGAAAAATGATTTATAGACCATAAAAATCACTTTTCTATATTTCATAGCAATCCCTAATTTTAAAAATGTTTCCTCACTCATCATGGAATTATCATGTTGGCCTCCATGTTGAAATTTTTAATGAAAAATAAAACATCAAAAGGGGATCAATTGAGGAAGAATATAAATGGTCATCTTTTTTGCATCACTTAACGGAGAGTGAATAATTCGTCCTTGTTTCTTATTTTAGTCATCTTCACTAATGAAAATAGGAACCAATCTAGAATTTTTATAAAACGAGTTTCAAGACTATCAGGGCCGACAACTTTCATAATGCATCGGTTATTAAGTAAAAAAACGATGTTTCTCCATTTTGTTAAAGGGCGAAACGATGGAATTCTTCAAATCTAACGATCTTCGGGATTTCACGAACGTGAAAGGCTATTGTTTCTGTCAAGAATGATGTTCGGAACGGTTGCCGAATCATCTAGTGGTCATTGAACGTTGACTGACCCCGAAGCCCTAAGGGACAGGACTGCTAATTACATAGGAAGAAAAGATCATTCATTTCTCTCTCACAATACGAGATCATTTTCATCGGACATTCTTCTCCTTTGTCCGACAAGTTAATTTCTCTGTTTAATCGTCCTATCATGATTTGTTTAAAAACCATGTTAACCTCTAAAAAAAATACTTTACACAATTTTTTTGTATCTCGAACAATATGTCCGACAAAAGGACTTAGGTAACATCACGATTTTCGTTTGGGCAATTTTCAAAATATGCAGATCCATTTTTATATATTGTCACCTATTCTATTGTAATCGTAACCTTTTTAAAAAAAATCTTTGGTTTTTATAAATTCAAATTCGAGTTATGTAACGAGTAAAATGTTGTGATTGAAAGAAGTCTGATGATGGGTGAAATTTTTTTTATGTAGGGTACTGTGGCTGAGCATGCAAGGACGCCTATGCCCTTTTAAGGAGGTGGATGTTTTTTTTCGTCGAATGGGACCTATCATTTGATTCTTGTCGTGATGTAACTGAGGATTCGCTTTGTAGTTTTTTACGTTCAAACCCACATTTTGACCCTACTTGGGTTTTTTGGGCTAAAGTATCTTTGAAAACCTTAAAAAAAGGGATCAGTGGTCAAGAAATAGAGGAAATCGAGCAAAAATTGATAAAATGGTTTTTTTTTTACAGAAGATTTTATATCAAATTTCAGTTATTTTTCCTAGTTTCCGGCCGAAAAAACTCCCAAAAATGGGAGAAAATCGAACGAAACCCTCGGAAAAATGGTTCTTCTTTGTAGAGAAGATTTTTATAATCAGATTTCAGTTATTTTTCCTCAGTTTATTTTAAACGATTAAGAAGGCAGAGAACGCAAAATACCGTCAAACTGTTACTAAAAATGGCATTTTAAAGGATTAAGAAGGCCGTGGACGTAAAATATCACGAACCTAGAGCTGAAAACAGTCAATTTATACGATTAAGAAGGCTGTGGGCGCAAAATATCACGAACCTACATCAGAAATCAGTCGATTTATTCGATTCAGAAGGCGCAAAAACGGTCGACGTTTACCTAGAAATGGCCATTTCAATCGATTAAGAAGGCCGTGGACTCAAAATATCACGAACCTACAGCTGAAACAGTCAATTCATACGATTATGAAGGCTGTGGGCGCAAAATACCGTCAACCTTTAACTAGAAAATTTTCATTTCAGACGATTGAGATGGCTGTGGTCGCAAAATATCACTCCCAAAAATGGGAAAAATCAGAAAAAAACCTCGGAAAAATGGATGTTCTTTGTACAGAAAATTTTTATAATCAGATTTCAGTTATTTTTGCTTAGTTTTTCGGCTGTAAAACTCCAAAAAATGGGAGAAAATTGAACGAAAACCTCGGAAAAATGGTTGTTCTTTGTACAGAAGATTTTTATTATCAGATTTCAGTTATTTTTCCTCAGTTTTTCGGCTGTAACACTCCAAAAAATGGGAGAAAATCCAACGAAAACCTCAGAAAAATGGTTGTTTTTTTGTACAGAAGAAAACAAAATTTTTATTGGATTTAAATTTTTTCCCGCGAAAACTTCTTTTTTTTTACTGAATTTTTGGGCATTTTGCCCTTATCTTTCCTCCAAATTAAATAAAAACCGAAAGTGTCCATTGGTTTTGAACCTTCGACCTTTTCCCTAGACAGAAAGAACCACAATAACTCATCTTCCATAAACTTTTCCATTTTAAACTTTTTTTTTTTCAAACTTCGTAAAAGGTCAAAAAAAGTTAAAGATGCAAATTGCAGACGGAAGAAGGTGTTAAAAAAAAGTTTAATTTTCCTATCGCGGTATCGTACTTTGTAACTCTAAGTAAACATTTCTCAATAAACAATTTGCAAATCGCGGACTCTCGTGACCTTTTTTAACCTCTAGGTAAACTTAAAAAAACATCATTTTTTTCATCTTTTATTGAAAAATAATTTTTTCTCAATTTTCACCGTTCAAAAAGGTCAATTTACGATTGTTAGAACACCTTCTTTATGGACCAAAAGGTGACTTCGTTTACTTCACGATTTTTCTCTTATTCTCCTCGAAAAATACGCGTACACGCCCACCTTTCACTGGTACTTCACAAAAAATGTTATCTAACACAAATCATGGAAACAGTTGTGTAAGATAAAGGTTTTAAACTCTCGACCTCATCGTTGATGTTAAAACTATTTTGAATAAAATTACCTTTAGGTACATAAGATATAGAAATCTATGGGGCGGTATTCTCTATGGCATAATGGCATAAAAACTGTGGCAGTGCCTAAAAGAGTCACAGCCTTTTCCCCTTGAAAATGTAGTCTATTACGATTATTTTAAGATGCTGGATGATTAATAACCGTAGTTAGGATCGTCGAGGCCGTGAATACTTAGAATACCGGTGTTTAATCCTTTCTAATTTTCAATGTTAGCTATGCTAATAAGATGAAAGGGCAAAACGTGATAAACACGCGTAGAAAGTAAGTTAATTCTTCGATCTCTACGTTTACGCAATTTTATGTCTTGTTTAGAGAAAAAGTCGTGCTACAAAGTATCAGATCCGCTCGTCTGATTTTGTCAAGTTTTTAAAACAAAATGTCGCCCAGGTGACCCAGGAGATATCTTTTGTTCAGCAAAGGCGGAAAATTGTTTACACTAGCTCATTCTCGTTATTTTGGGATTATCTAGGGGAAACCGCTGTTTTTCCGGGAAAACAAAGGGAAACTTTTTTTCTCCCTGAAAAGTTAGGAAGTTAAAAGTCTTCATATTGACGTCATCAAATTTAAAATTAATTCTTCCGTCCTTGGTCTAAAAATCCATATCTAATTTTGAAAAAATCAGAGTCAGACGAAATCGTAACTTTCGAGGAATCCTTGAAAATTCGCCACGCGGAAACGCCTTTCTTCACTCGGACCGAAGCTTTTACAATTTTCGTTTTCGCCCACTTTAGTGAAAAAAGAAAAAAAAGTATTGGCGCACTTAGCGTGCTTACAATTCATTAAAATAAACAGAACGGATCGTCGTGTGGAAAGTTTATCCAGTGAAACCTCATTGTTTTTCAATAACGATTTAACTTCATTATAGAAGTTCTCCGGGTTTTTGGGGAAGGGTCTTCCAGACCCCGGAGGGTCAATTCGACTTTGGATCTATGCCGATCTCAACTTTGTCTATGGTGCCGGCCGGCCGTCCGTAGCATTTTTTTCCCGAAAACTTTACGGCCACAATTTTCAACCGATTTTCACCAAATTTTTTTTAGTCGGTGAACAAGAAACCAACGAGGGCATTTTGGAATTTCGAAAAATGGTGGAGATATGTCTGTTTGAAATTTTAAAAAATTCGCTGCGCCGAACCTTTGGTCCGATTTTCCTAAAATTTTCATTAATTACTCCTTCTATTTTTTACCAATTTTTGGTGTAAAAAAATTATCATTTTTTTTCCATTAATTATCATTTTAGTAGGGAGAAATTTCACATTTCCACGCCTTACGAGAGGGACCTTTCTTGGGCAAAAATCCCATTATTTCTACCTTGATACTTAAAAAAATTTTCGAAAAAAAATGAACTTATAATTTTTTTTGGGAAAAAAAGTGCAAATTTAAAAAAAAAACGGAAAATTAAAAAAAAAACTCGGAAAATTTTTCAAAAAAAGTTGGAAAATTTTTAGAGAAAAAAAAGTTTCTCTTCCTTTATATTATACTTCCCCCTCCGTTACACTTTATTACTTCCCTCTCCTATATTCTTCCCCCTCCTTTATACTTTCCTCCCTTATACCTCCCCCTCCTTTATACTTCCCCCTCCTATATTTTCAATTCTCTTTATGGAAGTTTTCGTTGGAAGCTCTCAAACTAGTACGTTTACTTATGTTTTTGACCTAGATGTAAAAAAACCCTAAACTAAGCATTAAAATTACGATTGATCAGATTTCGAACTACGCAACGAATTCCTCGCACGTTCGTAACTCCGTAATTGGTTCTAGTTTCTGGAAACAGCGGATGAAGCAACGGATCTTACTAAACCCGTAAGCATCAAGTTCTCGGTTCGGCAATTGGACCAGATTCTACGATAATACTGTAAAAAGGTCCAATTTAACTTAGAAAAAATATTGTTTATAGAGAACTGTAAATGATGACGTAGTTGCCAAGGACGTCGGAAGGGCAAGAGTGAATCCGTTACATCTTCACTTTCACTTTATCTCCGATGTGAATTTGGCCTATATATTGTCAATTCCGTATTATGAAATATATTTTTTATTAATAAAAATCCATGAAGACGGTAAAGTAGGTCTTATCATTACCATGACATTAGCATAAGAATGCATGAAGGCTGCGATTTAACATCTGCCGTTTTGACATTCGTTTATCCTTTTTTAAAAAAAAACCTTTCCAGCCCGATTTACGAAATAGTTTTCCGAATGTAAAAACATTTTTTTTTCTTTAAAAAGATAACCTTTAAAATATTCAACCATGGTCGTGTAAAAGGTTCCTTTTTTATCAAGCAGGACATCCATTGAAAGTTTACACGATTTATTGAGAAACTCGATCGTGAGGTTTTAATTTTAGATTCTTCAAATAATCGATTTTTTTAAAGTCTTAATAATCTAATTTTCTAAAATGACAAATTTAACCTTTTATTTTGACCTCAGTTTTAAAATAAAATTGTTATTTATAATATTCTACCTAGTTCATAAACAAACTTTCCATTATGGAGAGGAAAAGTTGTGAATAAAAACATGATGTCTGAAGGACGTATGCATGTTTCACGCCGCATAATAACGAAGATTGTTTCTTCACTCCGTGTAATAAGTGATGCACTACTAAACATGTATAACGGTTACTTTCATCTGCTTGTAGACGCGTCGCAAAAAATTTTTTATACCCCACTTCACCAAGTGTGATCTCCTGATTGGTTCTTAGCCAAAATTTTGGTTTGAACGACCGTTTTGACCAAAATTTTTGCGAGACATTTGTCCCTCAACCACACCATCCTGATACAAACAGATTGGCTTTCATGAACAGAGGTAAAAGATGAGAGATAAGAGATCTTAGGGATTAGGTGTTTTCTACATTTTTTTCCCCCGAGAAAAACCCATCGTTTGTTGCTTTCCCGAGGCCCGAAAATTCCCAGATTTTTGTTAGTTTTTACCGTCCAAGAAAAGATTTTAGGGGTTCAGTGGTTTTTTACCATCCATCTACCGAGAAGAACCCTTTTTGTTAGTTTTTTATGACTTTTCGAGCGATAAACACCGTTTTCACCGCGTTTTTTGGGCGTTTTCCTAGGTTTTTCTGCGGGAGAGAACACCTTTCAACATAACACATTTCACCCTAAAGCATTTGAACATAAAAATCTGCATTTCGACATAAAAAATCTGTGGTTCACCATACTCGGCATAATGCAATTGAACATGATGCACTCTAAAGTTCAAAAATCTTGAACATAATGCATTTAAACATAAAGCCTTTCGCCATAAAAGACTTTTTTCAATAAATGCAAGTCGACGTAAAATAGTGCAAGTCACCTCTTCTCACCATAAAAGCCTCTTTTTAAACTTGTCGTTTCGCCATAAAAATGTATCTGTAATTTGGGCATAATACATCTCACCATAAACTAGTTACAGCGAAAGAACAAGCCTACTTTTGCCGTTTAAAACGCCATTATGGCGAAACGATAAAAACCTTAAAATTTGACAGCTAACTATAATGCAATTCAATAAAAGCATCTCACCACAACTAGGAAAAGCAAGCAAGCAGCCAATGGGATCAGCTCGTTTTATGACACAAGGTGGTTAATTTTTTTCTCTAGCGAGGATGTGCGACTCGCATTGTGGTAAACTGTCATTTTTTAAGGTTATTGTCGTTCTCCATAATAGCGTTCTAGACGGCGAAAATAGGCTTGCTTTTTGCCTGTCCCTAGTATATGGTGAGATATATTATGCCCAAACGACAGAAACAGTTTTATGGCGAAACGACAAGTTCTTAAAAATGATAGTTTTCTGTATGTTCAACTGCGTTATGTTGAAACGACAAATTTTATGTCGAAACGACAAGTGTTAAATCTCTTCTTTATGATGAGATGTATTATAACCAAATGCATTATAGTGATCGTTTTTGACTATTTTCTTTATTTTAAGTTGCGGATTTTTTATGGTGAGCGGTAATATGCGATTTCTATGGTCGCATTATGGCGAACCGCATTATGTCGACATGTATACACTCTTTTTCTGCCAACAAAACCTCCTTTTTCTCATATGGTCTTACTTATTTGGTATTAGCCTTCTTGACACAGAAATACCAATGAAAAATAGATCTTATACTGTTTGAACTATTAATTATCTAACTCTTACTTTCTGCAATAATGGATGCTGAACGATCATGAGATTGCAAAAACACAATTTCAAAACTTGCTACCTACTTGTAAGGGGATTAATCAAACGAAGCCGAAGGTATAATGATTCGTCAAATATTTGCATTCTACCCACTTAAAATCAGCAACGTCCTTAACGGAAGACACGATGATTCAAGCGTATCTTCTGACCAAACGTGGAATTTAGCTAAAAAGCCAATAAACGTGGGTGACATTGTCAAGACCGTTAAAGATACTTCGCCCTATTGTTTGCTAAACAGTAATTTTTATTAATTTGACATAAAGGACGTTTTGTAATTTATCGCTTTTGCTGAGGGTGTCCTTTTAAGGGTTTATGATCTGGGAGAATCCTTTTTGCGGTTTTACATTTAGCAAAAGAGCATTTGGGAAGATCTTATAAATCAATCCGGGGTAAAACGTGATGGCGGTCTTAGAAAGTGATAAATGGTTCCCTATTTTCAGTCGGCACCTGTAACCTTCTTCCTGTTCTCTTCTTCACGCCAACAAAGGTGAAGATCTTTCACGACAAAGGATGTCAAAATTTCCTCCCTCGTTAGAGTAAGTGATCAGATTTACCTAACGATAGAAAGTTTTTTTTAAAAAGAATCATCTGAAAGTAATCGCTGCCTCCAGGCGGAGATACTATCTTCATAAAATACAAAATTTTCGACGTCTTTAGGCTTTCGCTCAAAAACAGGTGTTCGTGGTCAGTACGAGATTTATCGCAACCTTCCCCCAGGCACGCCTAAAATATCATGGTCTCCATTGTGATTTACTGAAAAAAGAAACTCTAAATATTTAAAATATAAAAAGGTCAATTTTTTTAGTTTCCAAAAAAGCATTTGACCTGTAAAACTGCGGGAGGTCGGACGTGATTTTCGTTTTTTCTGATCCGAGAAACACGTCTTGTTTGAAAAAAAAACGAGAAAAGATCTTCGAAATTTTTTTATTGTACGACTAGAAAAACGAAATTTTCACCCTTTTGAACGTTTCAGCGAAAGTCAACTATGGACTGTGACGAATCTATTGATGACACTGTATGTGTTAACACACGTTTTTCCTTATGGAATAAACATTTTTTCACCTTCTGTGTCACGTTGCTTCTATTTCATAAAAACCTTTTGATAGAATAAACGCTTTTTTTGCTCCAAAAAACTAGAAAGGTAGAAAAATAGTAACTTCCTAAAAGTAGTTGTACGGCTGAAAAATTAAGAGAAACTTCCGGAAATATGGAAAAAGGACGTATCTCAAAAAATCAAAGAAAACTTCAGTTTTTAGGCTAGAACTGTAGAAATCCTGGTAAAAAATGATGGCGAGCAACCAAATAAAAATGCTTAAACCGAAGAAAACTGCCCAAAAACTGAGTGAAACTTGTAAAAATCGGGGAAAATTCCTGAGAAACCCCCGAATAACCTCAGTTGACATCTCTCAGTAAAATAGGAAGCAAAACTGGGGTGTTTAAAAATCTGGGACACTGCTTATCGGGCAAAATACTAACTATTCCCTACTAACTTAAAATTTACTTAAAAATTTACTAAAAATTACCAACAAAATACTAACTACCTATTCCCTGAAACTAGATAGTAAGCTGTACCGTCTTTTCTTGGCGGCGTTGCGGGTTAGCTTGAAGTATGAATTAAGGAGCTAAAAAAAAGAAAGTGTGGCCTTGTTTATTGCTTCCATTTTATGCAAGTACTTATTATTTCGAGTGTTTCTTTTATTTTAATGACGGTCACCTATTTATTTTTATGAAAATCAACTTCTTAAAAAAATTAGATCAATTGAGGCGCTCCGGGTACGAAGGGCGAACTCGACATCGGACAAATTTTTTAACTTCCTTAAAGAAGTTATTGTGATGCCCTCGACGTCGGGTTTTTGGGGAAGGGTCCTCCAGTTTTTTTTCATTTTCAGATTCTAGACCTCTTGGTGAATACACCCATATAATTTTTATGTTGAGTTCGCCTTTTTTTCCCCTTTAAATACGTAAAAACCGAAACTTTAAACTGCGAATATCTCGAAACTACGCGAATATCTCGAAACTACGTTTTGTCGAGTTCGCCCTTCGTACCCGGAGCGCCTCAATTTAACTTACGAAAATTTTTTCTTTCGCTGTCCCTGGTTTATGGTGAGATGTGTTATGCCAAAACGACAGAAACTGTTTTATGGCGAAACAACAACTTTAAAAAACCTTTTATGGTGAGAAGCGTTATAGTTACTTGCACTTATTTTATGTCGACTTGCGTTTATTGAAGAAGTCGTTTATGGTGAAACGCTTAATGTTGAAAATTTTTAAACTTTTGAGAGCCTTAATTCAATTGCATTATGCCGAAACGCATTATGGTGAACCACAGATTTTTTATGTCGAAATGCGAATTTTTTATGTTCAACTTCTTTAGGGTGAAATGAAAGGCGTAATCCCGAAAATTAGAATGTAAAGTGGTCATTATGGGCTTTTGGTGAAAGGACTTTTAAGAGATTTGTCTTGTTTTTCTAAATTTTTTACTACCTAGACCTCATAAAAAACGGAACCTGTTAATAACTGGTTTAAGTACAAGAAGATTTCTTATTTATAAAAATTACTCTTTCATTTAAAAACCGGTAAACGATAGTAGACTGGAAAAATTCAAAAGATGAGAGAAAGCATTCGGATTTCACTTAGAAGCAGGTTCCGTTGAGTACTTTATCCTTCGGCCTTTTTTACCTTTAATTAGATTTAAGTAGAATCTGTTCTTTTTCGGTGGGAACACTTTGTTTTTAACGTTTTATAAAACAAGATTGTCTCATTTGTATGTGCGCGTTTACGGGCGGCACGTAACAGACGGCTTTTACAAGAGCCGCTGGGATTTCCTTGATTAATGAGACAAAGATTTTAAAAACTCCTTTTTTCAAAAGCAACAAAAGGTGGCCACCTGTAATTTTACGATCAGGACTCATATCATTAGAAACTTGAAAAGAAAGTATTTTAAGTTTTATAGTCTTTTATTAGAGAAACTATTAGTCTAGAAAGTCACTCAAAGTGTCATTTGAAGAAAAAAAAATTATTCCAACGTGAAAAACCTTCTTCAATACTTCGGTGGGGAAGGGGAGGAAACCACAAATTTTGTAAATAATAATCCCTTGTGTAAATAAAATTTTCTTTTATTAGTATCATCCTGTCATTTAAAGAACTTTCAAACATCCAGACTTTCTTCATCTTCATCATCTTTTCCGAAAATGAATCGTAAGAATATAACGAGTAGAAAGTCTTCATTTTATGGAAAACAATGACATGCGATTTAAAAAACACGCTATTTAGGAAGAAGAAAAAAAATTAAAATATTTATTGACAATATGGTGTCGCAATTACATTTTTCAGGCAAAAGGGACCACACACTGGATATATTGTAAACAGTTTCTTTTTCTCTTCATTTCTGTTTTCAAATTTTAGTCATAAGTTTCTATTGTTTTTAACACATAAATGCTACTGGATAATGGAAAAACAGGTTTGTTGCATCATGGTCGGTTCAAATCGAACTCTACCATTAGGGTCTGTCAGTGGGGATAAACAACCTTGCCCAATTAAAAGGCCTTTTGCATAAAATAAGAAGGCTTGTAAGCGAATTGCACCTTTTAATCGTCCATCTTGTCAGATAAAATGTATCAAATTAATTTTCAAATAAAAAGGTGTAACATCCAAAGAGAAAAAAAAAGAAGCCCTTCATTAGGATTTGAACTTACGACCTTCAGCTTACATCTTCCAACTTATCCAATTTTCTGAGCAACAAGGCTATTCTTTTTGACATTTCAATAAGGTCATTTTTTTTATTCTTGCATTTTTTAGGTAGAATACTTAATAAAACTAAACTTTCATCCATATATATATAGCGCTAACCCAGGGACCGACGAGGAGAAAAAATCGAAAATCAACTTCAAAAACCTCCAGGCCGCGCTGTAATCGCTCTAAAAATACCGGACTTCTTTCGTTACCCGTCTTTTCGCTTGAATTTCACGGGAAAAATAAGGGCGTATTTTTAGAATTCTATTTTATAATTTTTTTCGCGAGTTTAACGCTAAAAAAGGCCTCTTTTTGACGTTTTTCCCGTTTTTTCGACTTTCCCATTTTCTTAAAATTCGGGAAAAAATCTAGATTTTTTGAAAAAAATACTCTTATGTTATTTTAAGTGTCCTGTTTAACCTAATTTTTGTCGCGTATTTTTAAAAAATCCGGAAGTATTTTTTTTTTATTTTTGAAATTTTTTTTCGAAATGTACAGAAATGCTATAAAATCCACGGTTTTTAATTCGCCGAAAAAAAACTATAACAGATAGAGACACCGGACAAAAAAGGTTCGAAACTTTAGCCGAAAAGCCAGCTGGAGTGTTTCGGCGCAGCTCTGTAGCTTGATTAGGACCGGAGATATTTAATTCGAAAGTTGCCGAAAAAAACGCCCTTTTTCACGTTTTTCTTGAGTTTTTGCCATTTTAAAAATAGCAGATGATTTTATATTTTAAAACAGACTACACCACGTGAAAGTAGACAAAATTCCGCGTTTTTTGATATATAATATATTGGGGTTCGGAGTTCGCTAACCATTTTTCCCGATTTTTTTGAAAATTTGTGTCGAAATGCGATGCGGAACGCTGCCGCGCTCCCGGAATTTGATAAGGGGGTACCCTTATGATTTTGATAAAATTTTGGTTTTTATTTTATAACTCGAGAACGGGTCGACCGATTTCGATGAAACTTTTTTGGGGGGTGCAGGCTGTTGAAATAGACGCTAGAAAAAATCGGTGGAGGTCTAAAAAAATTTCAAGTGGGTTAAAAAAATTCAAAAGTAGATTGAAAAAAATTTATGTTTAAACGGGGTTTTAAGGTAGAAGGAATAGACTTAGAAGAACCGGACAAAAAAATATAAAAAGAAGGGACCTTAAGCTTTCAAATAAGCTTGGGAGCAGCTCTCTGGCTTCAACACAAGCTGAGATATGAATTTTTGAAGTTTGTAAGTCAAATTCCGACTCTCGATTTTCGCCATTTTGGGCCCGGTTATTAAAGGCGGAAAAAATATTTTTTGATTTCGACAAAAACTTGGTCTCTAACGTTTTTTGGGTCGAGGAACACGAATATGAAGTCCGTTTCTGCCTAAAAAATTCCTGATTGGATCTAGAACGGAAAAATAAGGTTTTTCACCACTAAAAAATTTCTAAAAAATATCAACCTTTCAAAACTTATACCACGTGAAAGTAGGTAAAATTCCGCGTATTTTGATATAGATATCATGGGGGTTCTAAAACCTCTAGATATCTTTCCCGAATTTTTTTAATTAAATCGATGCGGAACGCTGCCGCGCCCCAGGGTTTGGTAAGGGTACCCCCTGGGGATTTTGATTATTTTTCAGTTTTCATTTTTTAACTCCTGAACGGGTGAACCGATTTGGATGAAAATTTATTTGGGGGTAGAGGCCAGCGATATAAAGGCTAGGAAAAATCGGTGGAGGTCTACAAAAATTCCAAGTACGTTAAAAAAATTCAAAGTAGATTGAAAAAAATTTATGTTTCAACGGGGTTTTAGGGTAGAAGGAGTGGTCAAAAATAAACCGGACGAAGAAATAAAAAAGAGGGGACTTTAAGCTTTCGAATGAGCCTAGGAGCGGCTCCGTGGCTTCAACACAAGCTGAGATATGAATTTTTTAAGTTTCTAAGTCAAATTCCGACTCCCGATTTCCGCCATTTTGGGCCCGTTATTTAGGGCGGGGAAAAAATATTTTTTGATTTCGACCAAAACTTGGTCTCTAACGTTTTTTGGGTCGAGGAACACGAATATGAAGTCTGTTTCTGCCTAAAAAAATTCCAAAATCGATGTAAAATTAAAATTAACGGAGGAAAAGGGGGAACGTCTAGCCTGCTAACATAGGGCGTTTCTTAAGGCAACAAAAGAAGAAACCTTAAACTGAAAGGGGCTACATCCCCCCCCCCCCAACAAGATCTGCGTGCAGAGCCAATATAATTGTGGAACTCCCTCAAGAAATCTGTACTCGAGTTCCAAAAAATGTCTAGCATCCGTTTTTCTCAGCAACAGAAGACAGACTGTTATACCGAAAGAAACATACATCCCCCCCTACAGCAAGATCCACGTGAGGAGCAAATATAATTTTGGAACTCCCTCAGCAAAGAGCAATTCAGTACTGGAATTCAAATGAATGTCTAGCATGCTAACTTGGGGCGTTTTTCAAAGCAACAGAACACGGACTTAATACCGAAAGGAAGCTACCCCCCCCCCCCCCCAAAAAAAAAGATCCACATGCAGAGCAATTATAAATTTGGCACTCCCTCAATGCAGAGCAAATTTTCTACTATTTGCAAAAAACATACGACTTTCAAACTTATTGCGGTTTCCCTGCGCAACAGAGCACGTCTTCTATGCGGACCAAAATCCAAATGTAGTCGGACAAGAACTACACCCGCGTACAGAAGAGCTAATTTATTGGGGTCTTCCTCAGCTTTGAGCAAATTTTCTACTACATGCAAAAAATATACGACTTTCGAACTTATTGCGGTATCCCTGCGCAACAGAGCACGTCTTCTATGCGGACCAAAACCCAAATGCAGTCGCACAACTACACCCGCGTACAAAAGAGCACATTCTATGGGGACTTCCTCCGCTTAGAGCAAACTTTATATTGCTTTCAAAAAATATACGACTTTCAAACTTATTGCGGTTTCCCTGCGCAACAGAGCACGTCTTCTATACGGTTCAAAAATCCGGATGTAGCCGGAGGGGGGTTGGAGGCCGAAGGCCTCAGGGGGCTTGCCCCCCTAGTTTAATGATATTATCGCTGAATATCAAAGTTCATAAACGGAAAAAAAATTTCTCCTCATATTTTGCACGCTCTACTAAATTTGGAAGCCCCGAAACTCACTTTCTTTAATCAATGACTTTTATTTAAAATTTAAATTTATTTTTTCTTTCCCCATTTAGATGGATGATCGATTGCACGACTAGATAATTGGTTTAATAGCATTTTAGCTAATAATGAAATTGATGAATATGTAAAGGGAAACTTGTTATAATAAAAAAATTCCTCATCTTTGCAAAAGAAAAAAATCGAATTTCTTTTGCCCGGAAATTCCACGCTAAGGTCGTTTTTAAAGGCGAGAGTGAGAATTATCCAATCTCGAACGGCCTTGCCGGGTGCGTAATTGTAACGAAATTTAATTATATTCATTACAAACTTCTAATGTTTTGACTTTTCTTTTTCAGGTGAGCAATCGAAACATTTGGATTTTTTTGTAATTATGGCGTTCCTTCTAACAAAAAGGTATTTAGGGTAATAGTAGTTTTTTTTCCCCTTGACTTTTTAACTATTTTTATACTTTAGCCTTGTCTACTAACTTTGCGATCTCACGACGCGTTTCGGCTTAAAAAGCCTCGTCAGGTGAGCTCGACTTCGTGGAAGCAAGCCGCAAAAAAGCTCTGAAGCTCAATGTTTCTCCACCTGACGAGGCTTTTTAAGCCGAAATGTGTCGTAAGATACCCGTTATCACTTTTCTTCTTCCGTTAAATGGTTTTAGGTAAATTTTTTTTTCAAATTAAAATACTAATATTTTCCTCTTAACTTCTCTGTAGGCTTGACTAGGGATTGCAATACCGGGATCCCGGATTTTTTTGATCCCGAAAGCACTTGGGATCGGGATTTTAAAATCCCGGGATTTTAGGGATTTGAAAATTTATTTTTCATTGACAGGTCAACAGGTGCAGATAAAACCAAAATTTCTTATTTTTCTATGACAGGTCTAATATTAATTTCACGGTTTATAATCTTGCGAGTTTGACAGGTCGCGATGATACGAGTGCAGAAAACCCCATAATAAATCTTATTTTTATGTGACAGGTCTAATTAATTTAGACGAAAAAAATCGTTAGTTTACAAACATGCACAAACAAGCCCTTTCCCCTCCTTATTATTTTAATATATAAGTTTTATTGCTGTATTGATTTAGTTGACCACGAAGTGTCGTATTGAGGAGTTTTCTGCTGCAGGATATTTATGCAAATCTGTTAGGTCCAGATTAGGAGACGAAACAATAAACGCTTTAAGTTTTTGAGAAGTCATTTTCAAAATAATAATATTTAGAATATGTAAATACCAACAACTACATAGTTTATAACTTATAATAAATAACATTTTCTATTGCTAACTGGTTTTAGACTTTTTTTTTCAAATCCCGAAATTCAATCCCGAAAATCCCGGGATCCCGGGATTTTTTATTCCGGATCTCGAAATTTCGGGATCAAAATTTAATCCCTAGGCTTGACGAGTTTACTATGGTGTGACAGAGAAATGTTTAAAATGTTCAGAAAAATTAGATTAGTCATCTTATCATTGAGAGAAATGACGAATTTGATATAAAAATAGAAAAAAACGGAAACTCAAATGTCGAAATAGTTGGTACATCGAATCTTCCCGATGACTAACCCATTTATCGACGTATTTGCCGGTTTTTACTTGCGAAATCTGAATCACCGACATTCTTCTCTAGGACGATTTTTTTCCTTGTTTTTGTGGTTCAACGAACCTTTTTCTTTGACGATCAAAATCCTGGCGTCCTCTAAACTTTCAACATTCAGAAGACCCCTTTTACAATATGATACTAAGGGGGAAATCCAGAAGGGAGAAAAAAATTTAATTTCTTTGCCTAGATAGACCACATAAAACTTGGCTAAACGGTCCAAATTCCTACCTTCTATGAAGAGAAAAATTTTCTGTAAAAAAAAAAATATAATAACTTTTGAGGAATAAATTTTTTTTATACTGTTAACATAAGAGAAAGAAGCGTAAAATCGTTGTTGTGTAAATTTAAAAGGTAATAAAACAATTTTTTTCTTTTCTTTATGTAATATCGAATTGATCTGTTAAAGCATTTAAATGTTTACTCTCTCGAAAATAAACGGCTGCACGGTTGAATAAAAAGTTGAACGGCCGTTTTATGGTTGACGGTATCGAATTTGCATTGTGGTAATGATAACCTTATAACATTTGTCACGTCAAATTGTACGCCATTTATTTTTATTTACAATCGCCTCCCGTTTATGTGTTCTGTACGGTTTTTAATATTTAAGAAGTTATTGGATTACCTTCCTAGTTTTTGCGAGAGTAGTCCCAGAATTTCGTTTTTTAACTTTTAGCAGGATTTTAGAGCGTTTTCTGATGTTTTTAGACTGAGAAATATAGTTTTTGCTATTAAAAGTTACAGAGGGAGAAAGAATGAAAAAAACGGATATTCCACGACCGGTTTCGGCGTAATACGCCTCATCAGGTGGACTATTTCCTTATTTTTCATTCTCCTACACTTTTACTTGACTTTCATTAGACGGTATTATGGACCCTGGGGGAAGGTGGACAAACTATCCGTTTATTCGGCACCCCCCCCCCCCCCCACGCCGTAAAAGCAAAATGTAAAAAGTGTAGGAGAATGAAAATAAGGAAATAGTCCACCTGATGAGGCGTATTACGCCGAAACCGGTCGTGGAATATCCGTTTTTTTCATTCTTTCTCCCTCTGTAACTTTTAATAGCAACAAATACACGTTCCCCATTTGCGAGTTTACGCATGATCCAAAACCTTGTAGTATAAAAATATAGTTTTTCATATTTAAGATGTTATTGGATTACCCTCCATGGACGGTTTTTGCGAGAGAAGTCCCAGAATTTCGTTTTTTAACTTTTAGCAGGATTTTAAAGCGTTTTCTGATGTTTTTAGACTGAGAAGTTTAGGATATTTGGGCGTCCTGAATGGTTTTTCGGCCACTTTTTTTTTTCAAAATTTTTCAAGAAATTGCTCAGCTTAAAGTAGCTCCATCCGTAGGATCCTGAAAAACAGAAGTTATTTAAACAATTTATAAATAAAAATGTCGTAGGTATAACTTTCGGCTATTTTACGTAGGCATTAAAAAAAGCAGTTTTTTGGAATTTTGCCCACTTTTTTTTAAGCCTTCATGGGTTCAAGGCAAGTCACAAGTTTAATGTACATCTGTCCTCCTATTAAGACGGCGTAAAACAAGAAGCTTGATGATCCCAGTTTTACATACAGAAAAAACCATTTCCCATAAAAATCGTGTCTTAATTTTTTTAAATTAATTTTTTTTGGCTTCAAATGACTCTCCGAGAAACCATGTAAAGGGAAAAAAAGGTTGTAAGAAGAGACTTTAACGCCCACGCAGAAAATGTTGTGAAAAACCCCTCCTAATAATTTTAACGCCTACATTGACCTTTAAAAAAAATTGTTGATTTTCAATCAAATAGAGATACTGAATCATACCCAGCAATCTTGGTATTCGCACGAGAAACCACCCTTCACTATTTATGCTACCGTGAGCGTTATCTCTAAAATATACCCGCTCTCCGTAGGCGACGCGTCGTTACATACGCCATTTTATTACACGTTTTGATAAAAGTCGACTTAATGCCAACGCAATTAAAGCGATTACAAAATCGTATATTAAAAAACTACATCTACGATAAACAATAAGAAGTGGTTCTCGCCAAAATCGAACGCCCCCATCGATATCTTCTTTGTCAAAAGCATAATTCACTAGAACCCATGTTTATAAAAAGCGAAAAACGTTTTAATTTTTGATTTATCGCGTACAAGGCACCCCTCCCAGGTTATTCAGACATGGACGACTTATTACCCCCTGGTGTAATCCTGGAGCTAAAGTCTTCTTTTTCGTCTCTGAAGGTGAACCACTTTTAAAGTCTATTTTAATTCCTGTTGATCATTTATTTTTTTCAAAACTCAATTATTGTATCGCAGTCACGCACACGATTGTTTCTTTTTTTGGAACTTCGAATCTTGTTAAATTTTAAGCTGCGATTATAAACCTGAGATATCTAATTTAATAAAAGAGCAAAGGGAAAAAAATGTTTTTTTGCCCACTTATTTCCTGGCTGAAGGCTTCTATTAGCCAATATTTAATTAAAAAGATAAGTAAAATTTCGCTGCCCTTCTTTCGCTCTAAAAAGTAATCTGATTTTATAATGAAAATTTTTTTGTTAATATTTTGGGGGAAAGAATTATTTTTAGTGTATTCCTGACTCTTTGTGCAAAAAACTTCCATTGTAACGGATTTTTGGGTAAATGTAGCTCATGTTATGTGGTTAGAACTAAAGAAATACGTGTCGTCATAATGTGGTTCGCCATAATGCATTTGACCATAAAATAGCTGAAATTGCGAGTTACCGTTCACCATAAAAATCTGCAACTTCTATTTTGCCTTTTAAAACGTCATTATGGCGAAATGACAAAAACCTTAAAACTTGACAGTTCACCATAATGCAATTGGAACATCCTCGCGAGAGGAAAAAAATAACCCCTTGGGTCCAAAACGAGCTGATCTTTGGCTGTCTGCTTGCTTTTCCTAGCTTATGGTAAGATACTTTATGTTGAATTGCATTATGGTGAACTGTCAAGTTTTAAGGTTTTTGTCGTTTCGCCATAATCGCGTTTTAAACGGCGAAATTAGGCTTGCTCTTTCGAGATCCCTAGTTTATGGTGAGATGCTTTATGTTGAATTGCATTATGGTGAACTGTCAAGTTTTAAGGTTTTTGTCGTTTCGCCATAATTGTGTCTTAAACGGCGAAAGTTGGCTTGCTCTTTCGCAGTCCCTAGTTTATGGTGTGATGTACTATGTCCAAACGACAGAAACATTTTTATGGCGAAATAACAAGTTTAAAGAGAGGCTTTTATTGTGAGAAGCGTTATGGTCACTTGCACTTTTTTTATGTGGA
Organism: Orius insidiosus; assembly: GCA_014119065.1. Lineage (NCBI taxonomy): Eukaryota > Metazoa > Arthropoda > Insecta > Hemiptera > Anthocoridae > Orius > Orius insidiosus. Next base: position 61,015 of record JACGAQ010000963.1, read on the forward strand.
CTTGCATTAATTGAAGAAAGTCGTTTATGGCAAAACGCTTTACGTTGAAATTGTGCTCAAAATTTTTGAACTTTTGAGAGCTTTATGTTCAATTGCATTATGTCGAAACTCATTGTGAACTACAGATTTTTTTATGTTCAACTCCTTTAGGCTGAAATGCGTTATGTTAAACGGTGTTCTCCCAAAGAAATTCGCCACTCCTCCACCTTAGACCCCATAGGGAGTGTCTTTTCAATAAAAAAAATTTAAATAATGTTCACATTGTTACATTTTTTTTCCTTGCCCTTCGGACAAAGATACCAATCTAAACTCTTATAAAGACTAGAGAAACTTTATAGGCAATCAGCAAATTACCGTTTTTAAAAAGGTTAATTTTCATCCTGGGGTTAATCGTCATAAAAGTCGCATATGAAAAGTAATCAAGGCTTTTTTTCTCCTCTACGTTTTTTTTCTTCTTTCATGATAATTTGTTTGAGTCAATTAGTCTTTGTCCAGGTGGTTGTCCTTTTGTTTTCCACTTCTTTCAGCAATTTTAGTCAAAGGAAAAAAAATATTGCCAAAAAAAAGCAAAATTTTTTGTAAAACTTTATTGTTAAAAATAAAATTGATTTTTTATTTGTAGGTAAAATTTTTCCTATTGTTATACAGATTTAGATTATATATGTTGATTTTTACACGCGAGAGCCTTTAAAATGTGGGAATTGTCCGTTTTGATTGTCAGGGTCGCATAAATTGCACACGCCCTCATATCGTACACGTTTGTGGAAATTCTTATATCAGAATTTACATAACCCGAGAGGTTCACATTATTCTTTCCGAGCACGTGTGGTTGTACCATATTTTATTTCCCTTTAGATATCCAGCACTGAATTACAACCGTTTCTTTATTTTTTTTTCTTGTAATAAAATCACATAAAAGGTGTGCAAATTCACGTTTTCATTGTATGATTTAAGTGTTACAAAATTGTTATATCTTGACCAACCCCTTATTCTAATTTATTAACTTAATCTTCTTAATTCTCGATTGTTTTTCAAAAAATCATGATTTTCTGAAAGGTCGTTAATAGCTTTGTTCCAACCGTTTGAAACTCCTGGAGCATGCGCAGAAGGACTTGGAAGTTCTAATCGTTTGTCCGTCAAATCTGAAGTCTTTGATGTCAAATTGGACGTGTAGATCCTTCTGAGCATGCTCCAGGAGTTTCAAACTGAGGTTGGAACAAAGCTAATGTGATTACGATTATGCCCTACTCTGCATTTTTCGTAACTTTTAACTTCCTTAAAGAAGTTATTGTGATAACCTCCAAGTCAGGTTTTTGTGGAAGGGTCGATTAGAATATTGATCTTTATCGATCTCAACTTTGTCTGTTGTGCCGGCCGGCCGTCCGGCCGATTTTCACCCAATTTTCTTTAGTCGGTGAAAAAGGAACTAGCGAGGGCGATTTTTGAATTTTGAAAATAGTTTGAAATTTTAAAAAAATTCGCTGCGGCTGAACCGTTGCTCCGATTTTCACCAAATTTTCACCAATTACTCCTTATATTTTTAAGAATTTTTGGTGAAAAAAAATTACCTATCACTTTTTTAACATTAATTATCATTTAAGTAGGGAGAAATTTCATACTTCCACGCCTTACGAGAGGGATCTCTCTCGGGCAAAAATCCCATTATTTCTACCTTGAGTCTAAAAAAAAAAATTTCGAAAAAAAAGAACTTACAAAATTTTTCCGAAAAAAAAAGCGCTTTAAAAAAAACTCGGACCATTTTTCAAAAAAAAAGTTGGAAAATTTCCCGAAAAAAAAACTTCCCACTTCGTTACCTATACTACCCTCTCCCTTATACTTCCCGCTCCCTTATACTTTCCCCTCCCTTATACTTTCCCCTCCCTTATACTTTCCCCTCCGACATACTTCCCCTCCGTTATACTTCCCCCTCCTATATTTTAACTTATCTTTAAGGAAGTTTTCGTTGGAAGCTATTCAAACTAGTAGATTGGTCCACCACGGACATTTATTATGATTTTGAAAAAATTGGTTTTATTTATTTTGTAATATTTTACAACGATGAGGAAAAGCTTTGGGTATTTTAGAACAGTAAAACAAAGCCGCAAAACCGTTGTGGTTTAAAAAGTGAACAATTCACGTTTCGTATCTGGGAAATAATAAAAGGTCGTTTTTTCTCAACGATTCGAGATTATGCAACGTTTAATACGCCTTTCGGAACCATCCAGGAGTCGATGCGGGCGGCGAAGATTTACTCGCCCTGTTTTTCCAAGTGGGCGATTACTGGCCTTAAGTGGGCGATGAAGGTGAGAAAATATGGATTGTTTTAAGGGACTCTTAAGCGTTAAATTGAGAAAATAAAATTTGTGTTTAAAAAAAATAATATGGTTAATGAGAACTTCCGTCTATTATTTTTAAATTGCCGATGGGGAAAAATATTGTTTTTGACGCAGTTCAATGGAATTCCCAGAGACAATAAACCTCCCACAATTTATTATCATTTTTTTTGTCCGTCAGCCTATAAAAAGTGTTGTTTAAAGGAGGCTGAACCATGACCTACCTCATCACAAAAGTCATTAAACCTTAACTTATTGTTAACTTGGTCGTTATATACGGCGTTCATTGTAAAGGCGTTATCTGAACAAAAACGTTGTTTGCCCTGGGTACAAATTTACGAGAAATGTCGCTTCGATTACTCGGAAAAAAGGGGCAACTAATGAAAATTTAAAGTCGGTAAAGCGCTCTAAGCGGTTTTCCAACTCGAGAGTTTAAACAACGGGCGTAAAAATCCTTTCATACCTTGTTGACATTAACGTCATGTCAAGACCTTATATAATAATTAATATTGTAGGAGGAGCAAGGCTACATTGTTAACTAGGGTAGTTTGTAAAATCGTAAATCCTTTTTATTTATTCATTTTTTTTACCCTCATCAGACTCGAGGGCCTAGACATGATTAAAATATAGGCATTAAACTTCAAGAATAATTTTAAATCCTCCATTTTTTAAGTTCCTAAAGAGAATTTATTTATATGTAATTTTAAAATGCCACTCTGCGAGAGTGAACGATTCGAAAAATTGACGTCCGGAAAGAAAAACACAATTATAGGAGGAGAAACAAGAAGAAGTACTGGTTTGAAGAGCTTCCAACGAAAACTTCCTTAAAGAGAAGTAACAAAATAGGAGGGGGAAGTATATAGGAGGGGACGTACAACGGGGGGAAGTATAAGGGAGGGGAGTATAACGGAGGGGGAAGTTTGTTGTTTTGTGTTAAAATTTTCCGGGTTTTCTTTTTTAAATTTGCGCGTTTTTATTTTTTTCGAAAATTTTGTAAGTGTCAAGGTAGATTTTTTTAAGTGCAGAAATAATAGGCTCTAAGAGTGTGCCTCTCGTAATGAGTAGAAGTATCAAATTTCTCCCTACTAAAAAAAAAGTAATAAAAAAGTGGCAATTTTTTTTCACCAAAAATTCTTAAAAAATATAAGGAGTAATTGGTGAAAATTTGGTGAAAATCGGTTGAAATTGTGGCTGTGTTCCGGAAAAAATGCTACGGACGGCCGGCCGGCACCACAGACAAAGTTGAGATCGGTAAAGATCAATACTCGATTTGACCCGAGGGGTTTGGAAGACCCTACCCCAAAACCCGATGTGGAGGGTATCACAATAACTTCTTTAAGGAAGTTAAAAAGAAGCAGGAAGAAGAAATGGAAGAGAATTTCTTCTTTCCCAAAATTAGGATTTTTGACCAAAAGTTTTACAGCTTGAAAAATGGAAGCATTGTTGCAAGGATGATGACGATTTTATTTATTTTTAACAGATAAAAAGCTTCGAATAAAACATTAAAAGAGTGTATTTTATGTGAAATTGTCTGAAGAATCCGAATCTGCAGTCAAAAATAGGGGTTCCTATTTAAGTTAAGGAAGTTTTTGCCGTTTTAATTAGGAATTCGCGTTTTGGACGTTCTGCGCATGCGCAATCGAAAAACCGTTTTGAGATTCGTAATCTACGCTCAAAATTAAGGGGGGTTGTGATTTAACTTTTTTTTGTCTCTGGGGACTTTTAAGCGAGATAGCAAAATTAACTTTTTTGGGGTCGGCGGAACGCTGACTAAGGCTAAAAATTCAAAAACTCCAAAATATGAAGATTATCGAAAGTACTGAAAGGGCCTAAAATTTCTACATTGTCTTTATCACAAATTCTTCACCGTCCATCTCATCCTTAAATCCCTACCGGTTTTCAGGAGTACTGTGTATACTTTCACAAAACGTCGTCCTTCGATTCAGCAGATATGAATAAATTCTTTCTCACAATGAATGTCATTACGAAAAAATGATTCAAGATAAAAGACCCCTATCGTACATTATAGGAGAGTGTGATTATATTCAAATTTTCGACATGGGCGAAGTACGAGTTTAACTAGGTAGGATTTACGACTAGCGACCGTCGGATTAGCGGTACAACGGAGTAAAGAAAGTACATTTGTTTCCTGCGATTGTGTCCTACCACCTTTTTAATAGCCGGTGTTGGGTAGCGACTTGAAGCTTTAGGTTTCCGTGGCTTCGAAAGAAAAACGTGGACGTTTTTACGATGAAATCTTTTCATTGACGGCTCTAACGGAAGAGCTTGCGGTTTTTGTCAAGGTCCTCGCGGTTTCGTCATATTCGAACGCTTCAACCGTTTTTAAAAGTAAAAGTGCACTGAACTACAATTTTTTTAAAATTTATTCACACCAGTGGGTGTTTATCGAGAAGCTTATGTTGCTCCTGCTTGCGGAGGAGGCAGATCATTATCTGCCTTGAAAATTAGTATTGAAACCTTAATTACTAGACAACGCTATTAAATTGAATTTTAAACCTACACTAGGAGGAAAAAAGGAGTCGTTTTTTTCAGTAACTAAAGAGACATATGGAGTTGTTATTATTCAAGATAAGACGCGCGGAAAGCTCTTCCATATTTTAATATTCACGTAGCCGCCGGTTTTCTCGGAAATCTCAAGATTGTTTATATTCTGGGCTTCGCCCCCTCCGATCGTCACTGTCCCGGGGAAAAGGACGGACGTTGCACTCACCAGGATGAATAATCTTTCGCCCACAATTTTTTCTTTTTCGCCCACAGGCTGGCTAGCCCGGGGGCGCCACAGTGATGTACGGTCAAGACATGGATAAAAAATAGGCTGAAAAGTCGAGGGGATTTCATCATTTTACATCAATAAAAGCAAATTTTTTTGCGCATAATTGCGCAGTTATTGCATAAAAAAGGGTGTCTTAGCAATAAATTAAAATAAAATCCTTTCTGACTTAATAGGATCGAACGGCCTTGCTTTTGTAGCTGAAGAATCAATCAGCCTTTTTACAAAGATACTGGTCGCATATTTGACCCTGAAAGTTCAAGTACAAAAGGTCCCCCTTTATTTTTTTTACCCACATTCTTAGTACAAGGAAATGTTTTTATAAGAAAATAGATCACGTCTTTATAATAAAACAAATTAAGTGTTGTCTAAAGGTGTTATTTGGATAAAGGATTAGTGACATTTGGGAAGTTTGAAAAAAAAAGACGGAAATTTAGTCTAACCTTTTCTTTAATGACATATTACGTCTAACCGTTCATTACTGACGCCCTTGCTTCCTCAAGCCTTGATATGAATTCAAAAATTTCTCTACCCAGCAATATTAGCTTTGTTCCAACCGTTTGAAACTCCTGGAGCATGCGCAGAAGGATTTGGACGTTCATCATTTCTTCGTCAAATCTCAAGTCAATTGACGTCCAAATCCTTCTGCGCACGCTCCAGGAGTTTCAAACTGCGGTTGGAACTAAGCTATTATGTGCAAAAAAAAACTCGTTCAACGTAAAGCGTTGACTTTTTGACGGGAAAATGTTGAACGTTTTGAACGTTAGAGCATAAATTATGCATGAACGCAAATTTTAAAAGGTAGTCGCATGCGGCATTTTGGACCAAAAATTGGCTTTTTTAAGGCATTTTTGACCAAACATCGCCTTTTTAAGGCATTTTTCAGAGTTTTTCTAAGAAACATCGGATTTAAGGCATTTTTGGCCAAAAATTTCCTTTTTTTAAAGGCAATTTTCACAGTTTTTGTCTAAGAAACAACGGATTTAAGGCATTTTTGACCAAAAATTTCCTTTTTTATGGCATTTTTCATAGTTTTTGTCTAAAAACAACGGCTTTAAGGCATTTTTGACCAAAAATTGCCTTTTTAAGGCATTTTTCACAGATTTTGTCTACGAAACAATGGATTTAAGGCATTTTTCACCAAAAATATCCTTTTTTAAGGCATTTTTCACAGTTTTTGTTTAAGAAACAACCGTTTGACTGGATTTTCTGGTGTTTTTTACGGTGTTCTGGTCAAGAATAATTTTTTTTTGGAATTTTTCACCTAAAAACACCCATTTTACCGGATTTTTGGTATTTTTCCTCGATATTTTCATCAAGGCTTCAGAGAACTTCTACTTTTTCTAGTTTTTATGGGCGAAAATCGTCGGAATTATTAGCGTTTGCATATTATACGGCATATTTCGTCAATTTTTAGCGCACTTAAGTCCTATATTAATGAAGGTCGAGGTTTGGCTTGGCGGGGCGGAACGCTACCGCGTTCCTAGATAAAACTTGTCTACGATATATCGATATATCGGTGCCACCAATATATTTGTTCCGATATATCGATATATTTTTGTATATCGCCCATCCCTAAGCTGCGTTTCCACTGAGCGAGTTTGCCGCGCGAGGCTGCCTCGCACGGCTCGATTCGCTCAGTGGAAACGGCGTTGAGCCGCGAGTCACGCCGCGCGAGGCAGACTCGGGGTGAGCGAGGACCCTGTCGGTCTCTGGCGCGCATCAAAGGAGACTCGCCCTTATGATTCGCGCAGTGGAAACGTCTTTTTTCCCCCTACCGCGAGTCAACCACGGGACGCCATCTTTGTTTACCGTTGTTTACCCGGGCTTCATTCGAGTGAAGTTCGCCACAATATCGTCCGTGAGTTCGAACATCATGTCCTTCATTAAACGATTTCCACATTCATTTCGTTGAGCAAATATTTTTCTTATCCACCAACGGCGGCTACGACTATTTCTCTGTCTAATTGCCTGAGACAATAAAATAAATGCTGTTGCTTGAAGCCGGAGATGCAACGCCATCTTTGCCTCGCACAAAACTGGCCGCTCACCCTTTTTTTCGCGTCCTCGCGCATCAGATTCGCAGATCGTTTCGCGGTGCCGCCTCGGCCTAGGCGCTCGCAAGGGATCCTCGCGAGTCAAACTCGCTCCGTGGAAACGCAGCTCTAGACCTCAGGTGAAAATGAAGTGTTCTGGAAAAGTTTAAAAGTTGCCACCATAAGTTGAAGAAAAATATGGAACTTTTGATAAAAAGTATACATTCGAAACGTAAAATTTTTATGAAAAAGAAATAAGTGAATTCGCCTAATTTAGAAAAACGAAATCTCAATTTCAAAGTGCAATCTCACCTTTCAGTCTTTATGCAAATAGTCGGTCATTCCTGACGCTTTTATGAATAAGAAAAAACCTGATAAAACGTTGAAACCCTATAAAGAATTTTGAACCGTACGAGTACTAAAAGTCAGGGATCGCAACGGAATGTTTTTACCCTTTGACATCATCTGTAAATATTTAGAGACAGTAGTAAAGTTTCCGTTATTCGAATATGAAAAAATAAACGGTCTATTTGTATTCTCTCAATAAAAAACGACGAAAAAGGGTTTAAAGAAAGTGAGAAGAAAATTCTTTCTGATGCAATTTTTTGCGCCCCGGGCAGCAACTAGGGCGGAACCTTTTGCGACAGCGCACTCAAGAATAAACCACACGTAACGAGTTACATTTATTGTTTTTCGATCAATTTGACGGTCAAATAACTTTTGCTTTTTTTAAACTCCTTTTTTATATAAAGGCGTGTGGTCCCCTTTGTTCGAAGACGTCAAGAAAAAGAAAGGAATCAAATATCCAGGATAGTCAGAAACATGTTTTTACGAGTCTCTTCGAATTTTTTGAAAGCTTGACATGAGAAAAGCTCTTGTAAATTAAATTGTTTAGTTTTCGCGGTGTTCATAATTTTAAAATTGACACCCTTTGTTCTCCGAGGGTCAACTGAGTCTATAAAATAGAATAAAAATCGGTTTTTTTTACTTCTAATAATAGCCTTAGGCGCCAAGCCGTTAGAAAAACGACAAATCACGATTTACAGCTTCGTTTTAAACCTTTTTGACTTTTTATTCTTAGCTTATATAACAAAGGAATGGGCCTAGGCGGAGGCTTTCGCCTTATTGCCCTCCCTTGAGTGGCCGAAAATTAAAAATTGATTTTTTTAAAAAGAAGGGACGCCGGTAATAAATTTTTACTATAGAATGCTTATTTTTTACAGATTCCAGGGAAGCTTTCCCTCGCTCAATACTATCAAGTATGTTATTTCATTTACTGTCAACATTTTTAATATGCACTGATTTTTATCACTGATGTTTACAAGCACATAAAGCACCTTTCACCCCTTTTTATATGCGCTTTCGAAACCACTTCTGAAAAACAAAAAGTAAAAATGCGCATGATGTACCGATAAGCACCGATCAACAAGATTAATGTGTAGGCTAAAAATTGCGATCTGACCGCAACCTTTTAGTGACTTTGAGATTTTGACCCTTCAGACTAAAAAAAATGGCTAGTTTCGTTTCTTTTGCATTTCGTCGCGTTAGTTCTAACACCGGATAAGTCATTTTTTATCAATTTTGGCATAGTTTCTGATGGTAAATTTTGTGGAGAATCGAATTCCGTTGGTAGTTTAACCCTATTACCAACAGAAAACGCGTAGTTCACGATTTAGCCGACAGGTGATGCATTGATTTCAATTAGAAATTAATCCGTATTTGGCTCTCCTGAAAACCTAGAAAAAATGACTTATCCGGTGTTAGAACTGACGCGACGATTTGGTGTGCCTTCATTGATCAAAAACGAAGAAAAAGGAAGAGGAACAAAAACCAGAAGTTTTAATAAACAAAAGTTTTTGTAAGCAAAATTATAGAAGCTTTTCATAGGGTAACCAACTTTAGCAACTTAAAACAATTGAGGCGCTCCGGGTACGAAGGGCGAACTCGACATCGGACAAATTTTTTTTAACTTCCTTAAAGAAGTTATTGTGATACCCTCGACGTCGGGTTTTTGGGGAAGGGTCCTCCAGTTTTTTTCCATTTTCAGATTCTAGACCTCTTGGTGAATACACCCATATAATTTTTAAGTTGAGTTCGCCATTTTTTCCCCTTTAAATACGTAAAAACCGAAACTTTAAAATGCGAATATCTCGGAACTACGTTTTGTCGAGTTCGCCCTTCGTACCCGGAGCGCCTCAATTGAGTTGTGTGATTCTTAACCCGAAAATCGAGGAAAAACTTTTAAATCCCCCAAAAAAACTCTGAAATCTCCCCAAAATCTTAATAAATGGGTTTATTTTGGGAGAAAAATCGAGAAAAACTATTGCAAATCTGGAAAAATTTGGGTTTATTGGCCAAAAACATAGAAAAAACGCCCTATGTATTTCAAAAATCGATATTCTATCCCAAGCGAAATTTCTGTCACGCAAGACAAATCATCTTCAATTTTGAGTGACACCTCATTTTTTAGGAATACTGATCAGCGCTTGATTGGCTACAAATATTCTTTATATGTTAAATACAAGTTGACACTATTCAAATTTCGTAAACTATTGTGTGGCATTCTGTATGGAATTTGCATGATTTATCGCTTCGCTGTTAATATTCGCTTTAATCTAAACGAATGTAGAACGAAGGTCGACGTTAAAAATGGGCACATCTGTGAGTCCGGAAATTCCCCTTAAAAGTTACAAAAATGGTTGAATCCTCAAGAAGAAGGTTTTGTGCCAAAGAGTGTGAAAGAGGACCTCTTTCATCAGAATTTTGATGCTAGATTTTTCAGAAACTACTGAACCAAGGTTCTAAATCGTCTATAATCGATAAGGGAGAAAAATTATTTTTTTCGTTGAGGGGGTGGGATTGCTTTTGAGCGCATGCGTCCTCCACCAGAGGTCCGAGAAGCGGAGGGACTTTCTCTTCAGTCTTCGGCGCTCCTTCGCCCAACGTCTTGAAAGTCGTCGGGGGATTTTCTAGTGTTCAGCCCTGAGTATAATAAAAACAATTTTAGTGTCTGTGTCTGAAAAAATTTTTTTTCACTTCGGCAAGATCAAATTTCGGATTAACCTTCTACCCGTAATTTTTGATCGGTAAGTTTTTAAATTTTTTTTATTACCCCATAAAATTTAAAATTTTTAAAACGAAAAATTTTATTGCAAAATTATAATGAATTTAAAATTTTTAAAACTACATTTTTTTTGCTATCTAAACAATTTGTAAGTAGTAAATAGGAGATCTTATAATTCAATTAATTGGCCTTTTAGCACTGTTGTTAGCAAGTTTTCACTCCGTTCTTGGCATCCCTGTCAACTTTCTCAAAATTTAAATATTTTCCTTCTTTCCTTTTTTTTTTATAAATTAATTTTAACGATGGTTGATCGCCGATCTGTAATCTAGGGCAGGAACCCCTCTCGCCTTCGATAGCGGCCCGGGAGAACTTTCGGTTTCACATTCACCTTCCGAAGAAACAGGTGTCCGGACAGCTTTACGGCCTCGCAGAACGCTTTAATTAGGCCTCCATGCGAACCCACATATCAAACTCACTTTTATATAAATATCGCGCTCGATAAAAATTCCGTTTCACTCGTTTTTAATAGTGGAAAAAATTTCTGAAGTCTTGTACCCATTTTCTTGTTTTGGTGAAATTTTTTAAATTCTTCATTTCCTTCTCTTGTTAAACAAAAACTAAATTTTCCCCATGAGGTGAGGAAAAGCGGTACTTTAACTATAAAAAAGCTCGTCGGCCGCACTAATCATTTGATTTCCTAAAAAAAAACGTTATATTTGGAAATTGCCCATCGTAACCCACAAAAGACCATTTTAGCCCCCAAAACTACGGAAATTGCCCATCGTAACCCACAAAATGACCATTTTAGCCCCCAAAAACTTCGGAAATTGCCCAACGTAACCCACAAAATGACCATTTTAGCCCCCAAAAACTTCAGAAATTGCCCATCGTAACCCACTAAATGACCATTTTAGCCCCCCAAAACCTTCGGAAATTGCCCATCGTAACCCACAAAATGACCATTTTAGCCCCCAAAAACTTCGGAAATTGCCCATTGTAACCCACAAAATGACCATTTTAGCCCCCAAAAACTTCAAATTTTTGTTGACTTGACAGAATTTCGAAATCCCCAAAATGTGGCCAATGAATTTTCTAGGAGTCATAAATTTTTTTGAAAGGAACCGATTGGGCAACTGTTACATATTTGGCGTTGAAATAATTCCATATTGTTTGTCCAAATCATATTTTTTAGAGCGACGGTGACAATTTGGAAAATAATAGCATGACTTAATTTTTTCGAACCTTGATTGGTGTAAGACCCTTCACTGTTGCGCAGTCGAAAATTATCCTCGCCTTTCTTGTTTCTTATTTTTTGTTTCCCCTTTCAAGATTTTTTTCCTTAAAACGCGTTTAATAGAAAAATTATCCCTTTCGACGCTCGTTTATTCCTTTGTCAGTCACAAAAACAATGGGACAGTATGTAAAATATGGTAACTCCCGGTATCTTTCTCCGTGGCAAATTATACCGGGGTTTTTGTACGTTTTATGCCGCCTTTTGTCCGTTTGGTGATCTTTTAAAACGGAAGGGGCTGATAAATATTTAAAGAGACGGCAACGTCTTGAAATAAAATAAGTAAAAAAGTTCGTAGTCCTCGACGATTTCTCTCAATCCGGTTTAGTTTCAAAGGGCATTTTCACTCTGAATAAAATTAAAAAATTTCGTTTTTTACCCGATTTGATCATTTTTTTATTTATCAATCGTCTCACGGAAGATGACTTTATTTTTTAAAATCGCGGGGGAAGATGGCTATTTTATTCATAAAGCTTGTCATTGCGTCATTTTAAACAATGACCCGCCAAGGAATCACCTACGAGGAAAAACAGCAGTTTATGGAACTGTGGGTGTTGATAAATCCAACAATTTTCGCTTTTAAAGATAATTTTATCCTCTTAACATTTCTGGAAGAACCAGTTTTTTGTGACATCTGGACCCTTTGGACCAATGAAAATATTTGGCTGAAAATAAAAAATCCCTGAAGAATTTTAATGGTGTCTTCTCATTTTTGTTCTTTTGAATCTTTAAAAAAAACCCTTCTCACAATTTTCTATGGAATATTGGCTTCCTGGCAATATGGCAAAAGCCTCCATCTGGGCGCCTCGTCCTTCTAGGTGAGAAAGCAATGATTATGCTTTCAATATTGATTCTAATATTCCGGCTTGTAGCAATGCAAATATGAATAATTGTGCTAATAAATAATGAATGGATGTCGTAAAGTTTTATGGTTCTACCTTATACAACCGTTTGAAAGCAAGTGATTTGAACTGTTTGTTGAATGAGAACGAAATTGATCAAACATTTTAACTCCGACCTCGTTTTTTCGCCTTCAAAAATAGCTCTGATTGACATGGAATTTATCGAAATCGTAGTTAAGATTTTTTTTCCTTATGTGGCAACATTTCGAAACATAAATTCTTCAAACACCACAAAAGCCATTATTCCCCAAATTTCCTGTAACAAGACACCAAATCTTTTTTTAAAATAACGAGAGGCCATTTTTGAGTCTATAATTTATATGCGCCCCGCACCCAGAGGTTCTTACGAAATCCACGTGTCTCGTAGGTGGCACAGAGTCATGACGTTCACATTCATGAAAATAGGTATGGAAGCGGTCATCTGTTCTTTCGCCTCGTTAGCACCTAATTGATACATGGGCTTTTTGTCGGTCTCCTTTCAATATTTCACAATATCGATTAGAAAAGCCTATAATGACTAAATCGTGTCATCTATTAAAGTTCAATATCGTGTTTTTCTTTAAAAAATGTTAATTTATCACGTTGTCCATCCTAAAAACTCGAGATATGTCGAAAATTTTGTTCAACTTTCACACTAAGCGGCAAATCGCCTTCTGTAAACTGTTTGTGTTTGGCAAACAAAAGACGAGAAGCGACAAATAGTTCGGTCTTATTGTTTTTTAACATTTTCTTAAATCAATATTAGCCGAAAAATTATCATCGCGTGATTCTTAATGTTCGAAACCTTTCAAGACTTCAAGGTGGACCAGTTTTTTGAGTGTTTAATTATCATTTATGGTAACGTTAATTTCCTAGATTTCTTTGCTAATTACGTAACGAGCGCATTCCGGGTCAAACTACAATAATTGCACGTTAGGACTAAATTAGTTGGTAAAAAAAGAATTTTGCGTCTCCAGAGCTCTACCGGAAAGATGCATGAACTAAAACGTTTATGAAAAAGCCAATGGTGGCTTTTGTTTTTCTTAAACGCTAAGAATGTTTGGTGGAGAGAATATTTTTTAAATTTTAAACTATAATTAAAAGAAGGTATTTAGTATAGTAAAATGGATTTAACACGAGAGCTCTACCGGAAAGATGCATGAACTAAAACGTTTAAGAATAAGCCAATGGTGGCTTTTGTTTTTCTTAAATGCCAAGAATGTTAGATGGAGTGTATTTTTTTTTAAATTTTAACTATCATAAAAAGAAGTTATTCTAATATAGTAGAAAATAGATTTAACACGGGAGCTCTACCGGAAAGATGCATGAACTAAAACGTTTAAGAATAAGCCAATGGTGGCTTTTGTTTTCTTAAATGCCAAGAATGTTAGGAGGAGAGAACGTTTTTTTTATTTAAACTACCATCAAAAGAAGTTATTTATAATATCGTAGAAAGTGGATTTAACACTGGAGCTCTACCGGAAAGATGCATGAACTACAACGTTTAAAAATAAGCCAATGGTGGCTTTTGTTTTTCTTAAATGCCAAGAATGTTAGGTGGAGAGAACGTTTTTTTTTTTTTAAATTTAAACTACCTACCATCAAAAGAAGTTATTCTAATTCAGTAAGAAATAGATTTAACACAGGAGCTCTACCGGAAAGAAACATGAACTAAAATGGCGGCTAAAGATATAAGGGTAAAAATCACCTTAAAAGCTACTGTAAGTGTAGTTTGGAATGTGTTTATTTTTTTTTTCACTTAGTGTACCAAGGAAATTCCAGAGAAGTGAAATCGCGGCCTCGGAGACGCCTGTAACAGATAAAGATGATAAAAAGGAATTTTATTTACGGTCCGTCCCGTCATAATCCTGTACGCGTGTCGTCATTCGCGCGCGCGCGTTTTTCCAGCCAGGAGTGCCGGTAGAAACACTTTCACCTCATTTAGGCCCAACTCGGATCACGCTATTTTCTCATTATTTCTTCACCCCAAGGACGCCGATCGAAATCATGTCGACTTCTGACCATTTTAATTAAAAGGAGAGATATATAATGAACTCTTTTTTTGTCCCTCTTTTCAAAATCATTCCCTTGAATTATTTCAAAACAAAATTTATTTTATAGCTAATTTTAAAACTTAGATTAGACGTTATATAAAATTAATTATAAAAATTAGATTATAATAGCTTTTTAGTTAGAAATTTCTGGAAATAAATTAAAGTGCTAAAAATGTCTCATGTCTTTTATGAAGTTATTATAATAGAATAGCGGATAACCTAGAATGCTACGTGCATCCGGAAGGAATCAATATGAAAGAGGTGTCACCTCAGGTTCTTTGCCTCTGATCCTTATGAGGAGAAATAAGAACAGGAAATGCGCCGTTACGTATTTTATTGAGAGTCCTATTTATCTAAGAGAAAAACACGACTTTTTTAAGTTTTCATCTTGTACGGGGTGTTGGTTAAGGATTGGCCAATGAGAACTCGGTCTATTGTCTACAACATTTTGCAACACCGCTCCACCTTTTGGTCTTTATAGGTCAACAATGCTGCTCTAGATCATGATGAGTACCTGCGGTAGATTTCACCTTTCGATGCGTTCACAACTTTTGTTTTCGACCCGGTAGTTCGCTCAATGTTTTATGCTGTCCCTATTTTTGCTTCCTCAAATATTGTTATACTCTTCATGTATAGTTTTTGAGTGATCTTTACCGAGCAACTTTTCATGAACACTTCAATTCCCCAGTTTTCATCCAATTTTCACCAAATTTTCACAGGATTCGTAGGTATCACAAAATTTCAAAAGCTTTTTTCAAAATTCTTAAAAGTGCTAGAGATCTGTCGTTTCCATATTCTTTTCCCATTGTACCTTTTGGCGTTATAAATGAACGATTTGTGGTTTTCCTATATGGTGAAGATACCTATTTGATTTTTTTCTCTCGCTGAATTCATAAATATATTGTTTCTTCAAGCAGCGAGCAAGGTCGTGCCGCAAGGCCGCACCTTCTAAAAAAGTATTTTTATTTAAGTTATCTCATAGGTTCGTGTTTATCGTTTAAAACAATGCATCCGAAAAAATATTAACAATATTTGAAATGATTTTTTTTAATCGATTTTTTTCTGTTTGTTCTTGACAATAATTACAGCGTCGGACAAAAAAGCGAAATGATTGCAGAAAGGCCACGGCGTACCCTTGTTTGACCCAGTTTTAGGCCGGGAGTGGTCGACTCCAACCTCGGAATGATCAATTGATAAAAATACAAAACGTGAATGTCTTTTTTTTTAAACAAAATTGTTGCTGAAGGTTGACATTGTTAAAATAGCCAATTTTGAAAACTATTTTTTTTATTAATTGGTTCGGTTGCGAAAAATTGACATTTTACACAAAAATATGTCAGTTGTTTGTTTTATGGTTGGCTATCAGTTTTTGTCTTTTGAAATGAGGTTTCGATCTCATTATAAAAAGGTTTTTTTTTTATCCAATAAAACCTCTAGTTCGTGATCTATATGGCTTTCGCTTTCTCTCTAGGCTGCATAATCAAATAAAAATAATGACCCTGCGGTAGCAGGGACTAAAAGGTAGATTCTTTTCATGATTAAAATTAATATGTATAAACACAAAATATATAATTATGTTATAAAAATGATGATATAAAAAATTGCGCCACTGAGCCTCTAGAAAAACATCTGATAATTTTATTAATAAAATATTTTTAATATTTCCCGGTATAAATTCAAATTTTTTTTAAAGTTTAGCTAGTTCAATATTTTGCGCCTGGCTCGTCCAAACCTGCTTTAATTAATTTTTTACACGCCCTCGCAGAGGTCTTAAGTTTTTTTTGCAAAAGGACTAGGATTTCAATAGAAATGCCAATTTTCTTTTAAGCCCTAAGTAAAGTAGGTGAATCGCTGGTCCGATTTCAGCCATTAACGAACTCGTCCGAGCTATTGAGATAAAAGCTCTAAATACCGGATATCGTCACCCTCTCATTAAAATTGCTCCAGTTATCGTGCTAATATATATATATATATATATAAAAACTTTTCAACTGAGGATGGTTTTGGGGTCCAGGAGGTATGAAACGAAAAACGTATAGAAAATTTTTTGAATCTGCGACTACTTGGTACATTACAATAGGTAGATTTTTGAAGAAAAGAAATCTACCTAAAACTGGTCCAATACATTTTATGCGCTTATTAAAAAGTGATAGAAAATGCAATTTTTCATAGATTTGGACAATGTGGGGAAATGCTTTAAAAAACGATAAGAAGAGTGAAGATTGTACAAAACATGGGTTTTTCTTGGTGATGGGAGCGCATAAAGAATTGATTGCAAATCCTAAGTACTAGTTTGAAGAGCTTCCAACGAAAACTTCCTTAAAGAGAAGTAACGGGAGTACAAGTACAACGGAGGGGAAGTATATGGTGAGGGAAGTATAACAGAGGGGGAAGTATATCGGAGGGAAGTATAACGGAGGAAGTATAACGGAGAGGGAAGTTTTTCTTTTTTCTTTTAAATTTCAAAGTTTTTTTTTCGAAAAATTTTCAAAGTTTTTTTCAAAAAATTTTCAAAATTTTTTTTTTTTTCAAAAAATTTTACGGTTTTTTT
This sequence comes from Orius insidiosus, assembly GCA_014119065.1. Taxonomy (NCBI): domain Eukaryota; kingdom Metazoa; phylum Arthropoda; class Insecta; order Hemiptera; family Anthocoridae; genus Orius; species Orius insidiosus. The sequence goes on from JACGAQ010000963.1 coordinate 78,016, forward strand.
TGTTTTCGAAAAATTTTTCAAGTGTCAAGGTAGAAATAATGGATTTTTGCCCTAAGGAGGTCCCTCTCGTTGCGGGTGGAGAGTGAAATTTCTCCCTACTAAAATGACAATTAATGTTTAAAAAATGATAATTTTTTTCACCAAAAATTCTTAAAAA
>JACGAQ010000964.1:0-78137 GCA_014119065.1 Orius insidiosus
ATCATTTTAGACGTTATGAGCGAAAAAGATTTCTAAGAGAAATATCTCGATAACGGCTGGTCTGGATAAAATGAATAGAGTATTTTATAGGGAATTGAATTTTCTTTCAGTATTTATACATTTTTTGTGTTGGATTAACTGCTCATATGTTATGAGCGAAACAAATTACTTAAATATCTCCATAACGGCTGGTCGGAGGATAAATACACACAAGTATTTATGTAAATCTAATTCCCTTTCATTTTGCTTATATTTATTTTTTGTGTAGGATCAACCGTTTAGAAGTTATGAGCGAAAAAAGATACCTAGGTTAGATAGCTGGATACCGGTTCTTCTAACCATCCCTAACCATCTATCATTTTAGACGTTTATGAGCGAAAAAAGATTTCTAAGAGAAATATCTCGAAACGGCTGGTCTGAGGATAAAATGAATAGGTATTTTATGTAGAAATTGAATTTTCTTTCAGTTGTATTTTACATTTTTTGTGTTGGATTAACTGCTCATATGTTTGAGCGAAACAAATTACTTATGCTAATATCTCCATAACGGCTGGTCGGAGGATAAACACACAATATGGGAATCTAATTCCCTTTCATTTTGCTTATATTATTTTTGTGTGGATCAAACCGTTTAGAAGTTATGAGCGAAAAAAGATTACCTAGGTTAGATAGCTGGATACCGGTTCTTCTAACCATCCCTAACCATCTCTCATTTTAGACGTTATGAGCGAAAAAAGATTTCTAAGAGAAATATCTCGATAACGGCTGGTCTGAGGATAAAAATGAATAGTATTTTATGTAGGAAATTGAATTTTCTTTCAGTATGTATTTTACATTTTTGTTGGATTAACTGCTCATATGTTATGAGCGAAACAAATTACTTATGCTAAATATCTCCATAACGGCTGGTCAGGAGGATAAATACAACAAGTACTTTATGTAGGAAATCTAATTCCCTTCATTTTGCTTATATTTATTTTTGTGTAGGATCAACCGTTTAAGTTATGAGCGAAAAGATTACCTAGGTTAGATAGCTGGATACCGGTTTTCTAACCATCCCTAACCATCTCTATCATTTTAGACGTTATGAGCGAAAAAAGATTTCTAAGAGAAATATCTCGATAACGGCTGGTCTGAGATAAAAATGAATAGAGTATTTTATGTAGGAAATTGAATTTTCTTTCAGTGTATTTATACATTTTTTGTTTAACTGCTCAATGTTATGAGCGAAACAAATTACTTATGCTAAATATCTCCATAACGGCTGGTCGGAGGATAAATACACACAAGTATTTATGTAGGAATCTAATTCCCTTTCATTTGCTTATATTTATTTTTTGTGTAGGATCAACCGTTTAGAAGTTATGAGCGAAAAAAGATTACCTAGGTTAGATAGCTGGATACCGGTTCTTCTAACCATCCCTAACCATCTCTATCATTTTAGACGTTATGAGCGAAAAAAGATTTCTAAGAGAAATATCTCGATAACGGCTGGTCTGAGGATAAAAATGAATAGAGTATTTTATGTAGAAATTGAATTTTCTTTCAGTATTATTTATACATTTTTTGTGTTGGATTAACTGCTCATGTTTGAGCGAAACAAATTACTTATGCTAAATATCTCCATAACGGCTGGTCGGAGGATAAATACACACAAAGTATTTATGTAGGAAATCTAATTCCCTTTCATTTTGCTTATATTTATTTTTTGTGTAGGATCAACCGTTTAGAAGTTATGAGCGAAAAAAGATTACCTAGGTTAGATAGCTGGATACCGGTTCTTCTAACCATCCCTAACCATCTCTATCATTTTAGACGTTATGAGCGAAAAAAGATTTCTAAGAGAAATATCTCGATAACGGCTGGTCTGAGATAAAAATGAATAGGTATTTTATGTAGGAATTGAATTTTCTTTCAGTTGTATTTATACATTTTTTGTGTTGGATTAACTGCTCAGTTATGAGCGAAACAAATTACTTATGCTAAATATCTCCATAACGGCTGGTCAGATATAATACGACAAGTATTTATGTAGGAAATCTAATTCCCATTCATTTTGCTTATATTTTATTTTTGTGTAGGATCAACCGTTTAGAAGTTATGAGCGAAAAAAGATTACCTAGGTTAGATAGCTGGATACCGGTTCTTCTAACCATCCCTAACCATCTCTATCATTTTAGACGTTATGAGCGAAAAAAGATTTCTAAGAGAAATATCTCGATAACGGCTGGTCTGAGGATAAAAATGAATAGAGTATTTTATGTAGGAAATTGAATTTTCTTTCAGTTGTATTTATACATTTTTTGTGTTGGATTAACTGCTCAGATGTTATGAGCGAAACAAATTACTTATGCTAAATATCTCCATAACGGCTGGTCGGAGGATAAATACACACAAAGTATTTTATAGGAAATCTAATTCCCTTTCATTTTGCTTATTTATTTTTTGTGTAGGATCAACCGTTTAGAAGTTATGAGCGAAAAAAGATTACCTAGGTTAGATAGCTGGATACCGGTTCTTCTAACCATCCCTAACCATCTCTATCATTTTAGACGTTATGAGCGAAAAAAGATTTCTAAGAGAAATATCTCGATAACGGCTGGTCTGAATAAAAATGAATAGTATTTTATGTAGGAATTGAATTTTCTTTCAGTATGTATTTATACATTTTTGTGTTGGATTAACTGCTCATATGTTATGAGCGAAACAAATTACTTATGCTAAATATCTCCATAACGGCTGGTCGAGGATAAATACACACAAGTATTTTATGTAGGAAATCTAATTCCCTTTCATTTTGCTTATATTATTTTTTGTGTAGGATCAACCGTTTAGAAGTTATGAGCGAAAAAAGATTACCTAGGTTAGATAGCTGGATACCGGTTCTTCTAACCATCCCTAACCATCTCTATCATTTTAGACGTTATGAGCGAAAAAAGATTTCTAAGAGAAATATCTCGATAACGGCTGGTCTGAGGATAAAATGAATAGAGTATTTTATGTAGGAAATTGAATTTTCTTTCAGTTGTATTTATACATTTTTTGTGTTGGATTAACTGCTCATAGTTATGAGCGAAACAAATTACTTATGCTAAATATCTCCATAACGGCTGGTCAGGATAAATACAACAAAGTATTTTATGTAGGAAATCTAATTCCCTTTCATTTTGCTTATATTTATTTTTTGTGTAGGATCAACCGTTTAGAAGTTATGAGCGAAAAAAGATTACCTAGGTTAGATAGCTGGATACCGGTTCTTCTAACCATCCCTAACCATCTCTATCATTTTAGACGTTATGAGCGAAAAAAGATTTCTAAGAGAAATATCTCGATAACGGCTGGTCTGAGGATAAAAATGAATAGAGTATTTTATGTAGGAAATTGAATTTTCTTTCAGTTTGTATTTATACATTTTTTGTGTTGGATTAACTGCTCAGATGTTATGAGCGAAACAAATTACTTATAAATATCTCCATAACGGCTGGTCGGAGGATAAATACACACAAGTATTTTATGTAGGAAATCTAATTCCCTTTCATTTTGCTTATTTATTTTTTGTGTAGGTCAACCGTTTAGAAGTTATGAGCGAAAAAAGATTACCTAGGTTAGATAGCTGGATACCGGTTCTTCTAACCATCCCTAACCATCTCTATCATTTGACGTTATGAGCGAAAAAAGATTTCTAAGAGAAATATCTCGATAACGGCTGGTCTGAGGATAAAAATGAATAGGTATTTTATGTAGGAATTGAATTTTCTTTCAGTTTGTATTTATACATTTTTTGTGTTGGATTAACTGCTCATATGTTATGAGCGAAACAAATTACTTATGCTAAATATCTCCATAACGGCTGGTCGGAGGATAAATACACACAATAATGTAGGAAATCTAATTCCCTTTCATTTTGCTTATATTATTTTTTGTGTAGGATCAACCGTTTAGAAGTTATGAGCGAAAAAAGATTACCTAGGTTAGATAGCTGGATACCGGTTCTTCTAACCATCCCTAACCATCTCTATCATTTTAGACGTTATGAGCGAAAAAAGATTTCTAAGAGAAATCTCGATAACGGCTGGTCTGAGGATAAAAATGAATAGTATTTTATGTAGGAATTGAATTTTCTTTCAGTTGTATTTATACATTTTTTGTGTTGGATTAACTGCTCAGATGTTATGAGCGAAACAAATTACTTATGCTAAATATCTCCATAACGGCTGGTCGAGGATAAATACACACAAGTATTTATGTAGGAAATCTAATTCCCTTTCATTTTGCTTATATTTATTTTTTGTGTAGGATCAACCGTTTAGAAGTTATGAGCGAAAAAATTACCTAGGTTAGATAGCTGGATACCGGTTCTTCTAACCATCCCTAACCATCTCTATCATTTTAGACGTTATGAGCGAAAAAAGATTTCTAAGAGAAATATCTCGATAACGGCTGGTCTGAGGATAAAAATGAATAGAGTATTTTATGTAGGAATTGAATTTTCTTTCAGTTGTATTTATACATTTTTTGTGTTGGATTAACTGCTCAGATGTTATGAGCGAAACAAATTACTTATGCTAAATATCTCCATAACGGCTGGTCGGAGGATAAATACACACAAGTATTTTATGTAGGAAATCTAATTCCCTTTCATTTTGCTTATATTTATTTTTTGTGTAGGATCAACCGTTTAGAAGTTATGAGCGAAAAAAGATTACCTAGGTTAGATAGCTGGATACCGGTTCTTCTAACCATCCCTAACCATCTCTATCATTTTAGACGTTATGAGCGAAAAAAGATTTCTAAGAGAAATATCTCGATAACGGCTGGTCTGAGATAAAAATGAATAGTATTTTATGTAGGAATTGAATTTTCTTTCAGTATTATACATTTTTTGTGTTGGATTAACTGCTCAGATGTTATGAGCGAAACAAATTACTTATGCTAAATATCTCCATAACGGCTGGTCGGATAAATACACAAAGTATTTATGTAGGAAATCTAATTCCCTTTCATTTTGCTTATATTTATTTTTTGTGTAGGATCAACCGTTTAGAAGTTATGAGCGAAAAAAGATTACCTAGGTTAGATAGCTGGATACCGGTTCTTCTAACCATCCCTAACCATCTCTATCATTTTAGACGTTATGAGCGAAAAAAGATTTCTAAGAGAAATATCTCGATAACGGCTGGTCTGAGGATAAAAATGAATAGAGTATTTTATGTAGGAAATTGAATTTTCTTTCAGTTTGTATTTATACATTTTTTGTGTTGGATTAACTGCTCATATGTTATGAGCGAAACAAATTACTTATGCTAAATATCTCCATAACGGCTGGTCGGAGGATAAATACACAATATTTTATGTAGGAAATCTAATTCCCTTTCATTTTGCTTATATTTATTTTTTGTGTAGGATCAACCGTTTAGAAGTTATGAGCGAAAAAAGATTACCTAGGTTAGATAGCTGGATACCGGTTCTTCTAACCATCCCTAACCATCTCTATCATTTTAGACGTTATGAGCGAAAAAGATTTCTAAGAGAATATCTCGATAACGGCTGGTCTGAGGATAAAAATGAATAGAGTATTTTATGTAGGAAATTGAATTTTCTTTCAGTTGTATTTATACATTTTTTGTTGGATTAACTGCTCATATGTTATGAGCGAAACAAATTACTTATGCTAAATATCTCCATAACGGCTGGTCGGAGGATAAATACACAAAGTATTTATGTAGGAAATCTAATTCCCTTTCATTTTGCTTATATTTATTTTTTGTGTAGATCAACCGTTTAGAAGTTATGAGCGAAAAAAGATTACCTAGGTTAGATAGCTGGATACCGGTTCTTCTAACCATCCCTAACCATCTCTATCATTTTAGACGTTATGAGCGAAAAAAGATTTCTAAGAGAAATATCTCGATAACGGCTGGTCTGAGGATAAAATGAATAGTATTTTATGTAGGAAATTGAATTTTCTTTCAGTTTGTATTTATACATTTTTGTGTTGGATTAACTGCTCATGTTATGAGCGAAACAAATTACTTATGCTAAATATCTCCATAACGGCTGGTCGGAGGATAAATACACACAAAGTATTTATGTAGGAAATCTAATTCCCTTTCATTTTGCTTATATTTATTTTTTGTGTAGGATCAACCGTTTAGAAGTTATGAGCGAAAAAAGATTACCTAGGTTAGATAGCTGGATACCGGTTCTTCTAACCATCCCTAACCATCTCTATCATTTTAGACGTTATGAGCGAAAAAAGATTTCTAAGAGAAATATCTCGATAACGGCTGGTCTGAGGATAAAAATGAATAGAGTATTTTATGTAGGAAATTGAATTTTCTTTCAGTTGTATTTATACATTTTTTGTGTTGGATTAACTGCTCATATGTTATGAGCGAAACAAATTACTTATGCTAAATATCTCCATAACGGCTGGTCGAGGATAAATACACACTATTTATGTAGGAAATCTAATTCCCTTTCATTTTGCTTATATTTATTTTTGTGTAGGATCAACCGTTTAGAAGTTATGAGCGAAAAAAGATTACCTAGGTTAGATAGCTGGATACCGGTTCTTCTAACCATCCCTAACCATCTCTATCATTTTAGACGTTATGAGCGAAAAAAGATTTCTAAGAGAAATATCTCGATAACGGCTGGTCTGAGGATAAAAATGAATAGAGTATTTTATGTAGGAAATTGAATTTTCTTTCAGTTGTATTTATACATTTTTTGTGTTGGATTAACTGCTCATATGTTATGAGCGAAACAAATTACTTATGCTAAATATCTCCATAACGGCTGGTCGGAGGATAATACACACAAGTATTTTATGTAGGAAATCTAATTCCCTTTCATTTTGCTTATATTTTTTTTTGTGTAGGATCAACCGTTTAGAAGTTATGAGCGAAAAAAGATTACCTAGGTTAGATAGCTGGATACCGGTTCTTCTAACCATCCCTAACCATCTCTATCATTTTAGACGTTATGAGCGAAAAAAGATTTCTAAGAGAAATATCTCGATAACGGCTGGTCTGAGGATAAAAATGAATAGAGTATTTTATGTAGGAATTGAATTTTCTTTCAGTTGTATTTATACATTTTTGTGTTGGATTAACTGCTCAGATGTTATGAGCGAAACAAATTACTTATGCTAAATATCTCCATAACGGCTGGTCGGAGGATAAATACACACAATATTTATGTAGGAAATCTAATTCCCTTTCATTTTGCTTATATTTATTTTTTGTGTAGGATCAACCGTTTAGAAGTTATGAGCGAAAAAAGATTACCTAGGTTAGATAGCTGGATACCGGTTCTTCTAACCATCCCTAACCATCTATCATTTTAGACGTTATGAGCGAAAAAAGATTTCTAAGAGAAATATCTCGATAACGGCTGGTCTGAGGATAAAATGAATAGAGTATTTTATGTAGGAAATTGAATTTTCTTTCAGTTGTATTTATACATTTTTTGTGTTGGATTAACTGCTCATATGTTATGAGCGAAACAAATTACTTATGCTAAATATCTCCATAACGGCTGGTCGGATAAATACACACAAGTATTTTATGTAGGAAATCTAATTCCCTTTCATTTTGCTTATATTTATTTTTTGTGTAGGATCAACCGTTTAGAAGTTATGAGCGAAAAAATTACCTAGGTTAGATAGCTGGATACCGGTTCTTCTAACCATCCCTAACCATCTCTATCATTTTAGACGTTATGAGCGAAAAAAGATTTCTAAGAGAAATATCTCGATAACGGCTGGTCTGAGGATAAAATGAATAGAGTATTTTATGTAGGAATTGAATTTTCTTTCAGTTTGTATTTATACATTTTTTGTGTTGGATTAACTGCTCATATGTTATGAGCGAAACAAATTACTTATGCTAAATATCTCCATAACGGCTGGTCGGAGGATAAATACACACAAGTATTTATGTAGGAAATCTAATTCCCTTTCATTTTGCTTATATTTATTTTTTGTGTAGGATCAACCGTTTAGAAGTTATGAGCGAAAAAAGATTACCTAGGTTAGATAGCTGGATACCGGTTCTTCTAACCATCCCTAACCATCTCTATCATTTTAGACGTTATGAGCGAAAAAAGATTTCTAAGAGAAATATCTCGATAACGGCTGGTCTGAGGATAAAAATGAATAGATTTTATGTAGGAATTGAATTTTCTTTCAGTTTGTATTTATACATTTTTTGTGTTGGATTAACTGCTCATGTTATGAGCGAAACAAATTACTTATGCTAAATATCTCCATAACGGCTGGTCGGAGGATAAATACACACAAGTATTTTATGTAGGAAATCTAATTCCCTTTCATTTTGCTTATTTATTTTTTGTGTAGGATCAACCGTTTAGAAGTTATGAGCGAAAAAAGATTACCTAGGTTAGATAGCTGGATACCGGTTCTTCTAACCATCCCTAACCATCTCTATCATTTTAGACGTTATGAGCGAAAAAAGATTTCTAAGAGAAATATCTCGATAACGGCTGGTCTGAGGATAAAAATGAATAGAGTATTTTATGTAGGAATTGAATTTTCTTTCAGTTTGTATTTATACATTTTTTGTGTTGGATTAACTGCTCAGATGTTATGAGCGAAACAAATTACTTATGCTAAATATCTCCATAACGGCTGGTCGGAGGATAAATACACACAATATTTATGTAGGAAATCTAATTCCCTTTCATTTTGCTTATATTTATTTTTTGTGTAGGATCAACCGTTTAGAAGTTATGAGCGAAAAAAGATTACCTAGGTTAGATAGCTGGATACCGGTTCTTCTAACCATCCCTAACCATCTCTATCATTTTAGACGTTATGAGCGAAAAAAGATTTCTAAGAGAAATATCTCGATAACGGCTGGTCTGAGGATAAAAATGAATAGAGTATTTTATGTAGGAATTGAATTTTCTTTCAGTTTGTATTTATACATTTTTTGTGTTGGATTAACTGCTCATGTTATGAGCGAAACAAATTACTTATGCTAAATATCTCCATAACGGCTGGTCGGAGGATAAATACACACAAGTATTTTATGTAGGAAATCTAATTCCCTTTCATTTTGCTTATATTTATTTTTTGTGTAGGATCAACCGTTTAGAAGTTATGAGCGAAAAAAGATTACCTAGGTTAGATAGCTGGATACCGGTTCTTCTAACCATCCCTAACCATCTCTATCATTTTAGACGTTATGAGCGAAAAAAGATTTCTAAGAGAAATATCTCGATAACGGCTGGTCTGAGATAAAAATGAATAGAGTATTTTATGTAGGAAATTGAATTTTCTTTCAGTTTGTATTTATACATTTTTTGTGTTGGATTAACTGCTCATATGTTATGAGCGAAACAAATTACTTATGCTAAATATCTCCATAACGGCTGGTCGGAGGATAAATACACACAAAGTATTTATGTAGGAAATCTAATTCCCTTTCATTTTGCTTATATTTATTTTTTGTGTAGGATCAACCGTTTAGAAGTTATGAGCGAAAAAAGATTACCTAGGTTAGATAGCTGGATACCGGTTCTTCTAACCATCCCTAACCATCTCTATCATTTTAGACGTTATGAGCGAAAAAAGATTTCTAAGAGAAATATCTCGATAACGGCTGGTCTGAGGATAAAAATGAATAGAGTATTTTATGTAGGAAATTGAATTTTCTTTCAGTTTATTTATACATTTTTTGTGTTGGATTAACTGCTCATGTTATGAGCGAAACAAATTACTTATGCTAAATATCTCCATAACGGCTGGTCGAGGATAAATACACACAAAGTATTTATGTAGGAAATCTAATTCCCTTTCATTTTGCTTATATTTATTTTTTGTGTAGGATCAACCGTTTAGAAGTTATGAGCGAAAAAAGATTACCTAGGTTAGATAGCTGGATACCGGTTCTTCTAACCATCCCTAACCATCTCTATCATTTTAGACGTTATGAGCGAAAAAAGATTTCTAAGAGAAATATCTCGATAACGGCTGGTCTGAGGATAAAAATGAATAGAGTATTTTATGTAGGAAATTGAATTTTCTTTCAGTTTGTATTTATACATTTTTTGTGTTGGATTAACTGCTCAGATGTTATGAGCGAAACAAATTACTTATGCTAAATATCTCCATAACGGCTGGTCGGAGGATAAATACACACAAGTATTTATGTAGGAAATCTAATTCCCTTTCATTTTGCTTATATTTATTTTTTGTGTAGGATCAACCGTTTAGAAGTTATGAGCGAAAAAAGATTACCTAGGTTAGATAGCTGGATACCGGTTCTTCTAACCATCCCTAACCATCTCTATCATTTTAGACGTTATGAGCGAAAAAAGATTTCTAAGAGAAATATCTCGATAACGGCTGGTCTGAGATAAAAATGAATAGAGTATTTTATGTAGGAATTGAATTTTCTTTCAGTTGTATTTATACATTTTTTGTGTTGGATTAACTGCTCATATGTTATGAGCGAAACAAATTACTTATGCTAAATATCTCCATAACGGCTGGTCGGAGGATAAATACACACAAGTATTTATGTAGGAAATCTAATTCCCTTTCATTTTGCTTATATTTATTTTTTGTGTAGGATCAACCGTTTAGAAGTTATGAGCGAAAAAAGATTACCTAGGTTAGATAGCTGGATACCGGTTCTTCTAACCATCCCTAACCATCTCTATCATTTTAGACGTTATGAGCGAAAAAAGATTTCTAAGAGAAATATCTCGATAACGGCTGGTCTGAGGATAAAAATGAATAGAGTATTTTATGTAGGAATTGAATTTTCTTTCAGTTTGTATTTATACATTTTTTGTGTTGGATTAACTGCTCATGTTATGAGCGAAACAAATTACTTATGCTAAATATCTCCATAACGGCTGGTCGGAGGATAAATACACAAGTATTTATGTAGGAAATCTAATTCCCTTTCATTTTGCTTATATTTATTTTTTGTGTAGGATCAACCGTTTAGAAGTTATGAGCGAAAAAAGATTACCTAGGTTAGATAGCTGGATACCGGTTCTTCTAACCATCCCTAACCATCTCTATCATTTTAGACGTTATGAGCGAAAAAAGATTTCTAAGAGAAATATCTCGATAACGGCTGGTCTGAGGATAAAAATGAATAGAGTATTTTATGTAGGAATTGAATTTTCTTTCAGTTTGTATTTATACATTTTTTGTGTTGGATTAACTGCTCATATGTTATGAGCGAAACAAATTACTTATGCTAAATATCTCCATAACGGCTGGTCGGAGGATAAATACACACAAAGTATTTTGTAGGAAATCTAATTCCCTTTCATTTTGCTTATATTTATTTTTTGTGTAGGATCAACCGTTTAGAAGTTATGAGCGAAAAAAGATTACCTAGGTTAGATAGCTGGATACCGGTTCTTCTAACCATCCCTAACCATCTCTATCATTTTAGACGTTATGAGCGAAAAAAGATTTCTAAGAGAAATATCTCGATAACGGCTGGTCTGAGGATAAAAATGAATAGAGTATTTTATGTAGGAATTGAATTTTCTTTCAGTTGTATTTATACATTTTTTGTGTTGGATTAACTGCTCATATGTTATGAGCGAAACAAATTACTTATGCTAAATATCTCCATAACGGCTGGTCGGAGGATAAATACACACAAAGTATTTTATGTAGGAAATCTAATTCCCTTTCATTTTGCTTATATTTATTTTTTGTGTAGGATCAACCGTTTAGAAGTTATGAGCGAAAAAAGATTACCTAGGTTAGATAGCTGGATACCGGTTCTTCTAACCATCCCTAACCATCTCTATCATTTTAGACGTTATGAGCGAAAAAAGATTTCTAAGAGAAATATCTCGATAACGGCTGGTCTGAGGATAAAAATGAATAGAGTATTTTATGTAGGAAATTGAATTTTCTTTCAGTTTGTATTTATACATTTTTTGTGTTGGATTAACTGCTCATATGTTATGAGCGAAACAAATTACTTATGCTAAATATCTCCATAACGGCTGGTCGAGGATAAATACACAAGTATTTATGTAGGAAATCTAATTCCCTTTCATTTTGCTTATATTTATTTTTTGTGTAGGATCAACCGTTTAGAAGTTATGAGCGAAAAAAGATTACCTAGGTTAGATAGCTGGATACCGGTTCTTCTAACCATCCCTAACCATCTCTATCATTTTAGACGTTATGAGCGAAAAAAGATTTCTAAGAGAAATATCTCGATAACGGCTGGTCTGAGATAAAAATGAATAGAGTATTTTATGTAGGAAATTGAATTTTCTTTCAGTTGTATTTATACATTTTTTGTGTTGGATTAACTGCTCATATGTTATGAGCGAAACAAATTACTTATGCTAAATATCTCCATAACGGCTGGTCGGAGGATAAATACACACAAAGTATTTTATGTAGGAAATCTAATTCCCTTTCATTTTGCTTATATTTATTTTTTGTGTAGGATCAACCGTTTAGAAGTTATGAGCGAAAAAAGATTACCTAGGTTAGATAGCTGGATACCGGTTCTTCTAACCATCCCTAACCATCTCTATCATTTTAGACGTTATGAGCGAAAAAAGATTTCTAAGAGAAATATCTCGATAACGGCTGGTCTGAGGATAAAAATGAATAGAGTATTTTATGTAGGAAATTGAATTTTCTTTCAGTTGTATTTATACATTTTTTGTGTTGGATTAACTGCTCATATGTTATGAGCGAAACAAATTACTTATGCTAAATATCTCCATAACGGCTGGTCGGAGGATAAATACACACAAGTATTTATGTAGGAAATCTAATTCCCTTTCATTTTGCTTATATTTATTTTTTGTGTAGGATCAACCGTTTAGAAGTTATGAGCGAAAAAAGATTACCTAGGTTAGATAGCTGGATACCGGTTCTTCTAACCATCCCTAACCATCTCTATCATTTTAGACGTTATGAGCGAAAAAAGATTTCTAAGAGAAATATCTCGATAACGGCTGGTCTGAGGATAAAAATGAATAGAGTATTTTATGTAGGAATTGAATTTTCTTTCAGTTTGTATTTATACATTTTTTGTGTTGGATTAACTGCTCAGATGTTATGAGCGAAACAAATTACTTATGCTAAATATCTCCATAACGGCTGGTCGGAGGATAAATACACACAAAGTATTTATGTAGGAAATCTAATTCCCTTTCATTTTGCTTATATTTATTTTTTGTGTAGGATCAACCGTTTAGAAGTTATGAGCGAAAAAAGATTACCTAGGTTAGATAGCTGGATACCGGTTCTTCTAACCATCCCTAACCATCTCTATCATTTTAGACGTTATGAGCGAAAAAAGATTTCTAAGAGAAATATCTCGATAACGGCTGGTCTGAGGATAAAAATGAATAGTATTTTATGTAGGAATTGAATTTTCTTTCAGTTGTATTTATACATTTTTTGTTGGATTAACTGCTCATATGTTATGAGCGAAACAAATTACTTATGCTAAATATCTCCATAACGGCTGGTCGGAGGATAAATACACACAAAGTATTTTGTAGGAAATCTAATTCCCTTTCATTTTGCTTATATTTATTTTTTGTGTAGGATCAACCGTTTAGAAGTTATGAGCGAAAAAAGATTACCTAGGTTAGATAGCTGGATACCGGTTCTTCTAACCATCCCTAACCATCTCTATCATTTTAGACGTTATGAGCGAAAAAAGATTTCTAAGAGAAATATCTCGATAACGGCTGGTCTGAGGATAAAAATGAATAGAGTATTTTATGTAGGAATTGAATTTTCTTTCAGTTGTATTTATACATTTTTTGTGTTGGATTAACTGCTCATATGTTATGAGCGAAACAAATTACTTATGCTAAATATCTCCATAACGGCTGGTCGGGATAAATACACACAAAGTATTTTATGTAGGAAATCTAATTCCCTTTCATTTTGCTTATATTTATTTTTTGTGTAGGATCAACCGTTTAGAAGTTATGAGCGAAAAAAGATTACCTAGGTTAGATAGCTGGATACCGGTTCTTCTAACCATCCCTAACCATCTCTATCATTTTAGACGTTATGAGCGAAAAAAGATTTCTAAGAGAAATATCTCGATAACGGCTGGTCTGAGGATAAAAATGAATAGAGTATTTTATGTAGGAAATTGAATTTTCTTTCAGTTGTATTTATACATTTTTTGTGTTGGATTAACTGCTCATATGTTATGAGCGAAACAAATTACTTATGCTAAATATCTCCATAACGGCTGGTCAGGATAAATACACACAAAGTATTTATGTAGGAAATCTAATTCCCTTTCATTTTGCTTATATTTATTTTTTGTGTAGGATCAACCGTTTAGAAGTTATGAGCGAAAAAAGATTACCTAGGTTAGATAGCTGGATACCGGTTCTTCTAACCATCCCTAACCATCTCTATCATTTTAGACGTTATGAGCGAAAAAAGATTTCTAAGAGAAATATCTCGATAACGGCTGGTCTGAGATAAAAATGAATAGAGTATTTTATGTAGGAATTGAATTTTCTTTCAGTTTGTATTTATACATTTTTTGTGTTGGATTAACTGCTCAGATGTTATGAGCGAAACAAATTACTTATGCTAAATATCTCCATAACGGCTGGTCGGAGGATAAATACACACAAAGTATTTTGTAGGAAATCTAATTCCCTTTCATTTTGCTTATATTTATTTTTTGTGTAGGATCAACCGTTTAGAAGTTATGAGCGAAAAAAGATTACCTAGGTTAGATAGCTGGATACCGGTTCTTCTAACCATCCCTAACCATCTCTATCATTTTAGACGTTATGAGCGAAAAAAGATTTCTAAGAGAAATATCTCGATAACGGCTGGTCTGAGGATAAAAATGAATAGAGTATTTTATGTAGGAAATTGAATTTTCTTTCAGTTGTATTTATACATTTTTTGTGTTGGATTAACTGCTCATGTTATGAGCGAAACAAATTACTTATGCTAAATATCTCCATAACGGCTGGTCGGAGGATAAATACACACAAAGTATTTTATGTAGGAAATCTAATTCCCTTTCATTTTGCTTATATTTATTTTTTGTGTAGGATCAACCGTTTAGAAGTTATGAGCGAAAAAAGATTACCTAGGTTAGATAGCTGGATACCGGTTCTTCTAACCATCCCTAACCATCTCTATCATTTTAGACGTTATGAGCGAAAAAAGATTTCTAAGAGAAATATCTCGATAACGGCTGGTCTGAGATAAAAATGAATAGAGTATTTTATGTAGGAATTGAATTTTCTTTCAGTTTGTATTTATACATTTTTGTGTTGGATTAACTGCTCAGATGTTATGAGCGAAACAAATTACTTATGCTAAATATCTCCATAACGGCTGGTCGGAGGATAAATACAACAAGTATTTATGTAGGAAATCTAATTCCCTTTCATTTTGCTTATATTTATTTTTGTGTAGGATCAACCGTTTAGAAGTTATGAGCGAAAAAAGATTACCTAGGTTAGATAGCTGGATACCGGTTCTTCTAACCATCCCTAACCATCTCTATCATTTTAGACGTTATGAGCGAAAAAAGATTTCTAAGAGAAATATCTCGATAACGGCTGGTCTGAGATAAAAATGAATAGAGTATTTTATGTAGGAAATTGAATTTTCTTTCAGTTTGTATTTATACATTTTTTGTGTTGGATTAACTGCTCATGTTATGAGCGAAACAAATTACTTATGCTAAATATCTCCATAACGGCTGGTCGGAGGATAAATACACACAAAGTATTTATGTAGGAAATCTAATTCCCTTTCATTTTGCTTATATTTATTTTTTGTGTAGGATCAACCGTTTAGAAGTTATGAGCGAAAAAAGATTACCTAGGTTAGATAGCTGGATACCGGTTCTTCTAACCATCCCTAACCATCTCTATCATTTTAGACGTTATGAGCGAAAAAAGATTTCTAAGAGAAATATCTCGATAACGGCTGGTCTGAGGATAAAAATGAATAGAGTATTTTATGTAGGAAATTGAATTTTCTTTCAGTTGTATTTATACATTTTTTGTGTTGGATTAACTGCTCAGATGTTATGAGCGAAACAAATTACTTATGCTAAATATCTCCATAACGGCTGGTCGGAGGATAAATACACACAAAGTATTTATGTAGGAAATCTAATTCCCTTTCATTTTGCTTATATTTATTTTTTGTGTAGGATCAACCGTTTAGAAGTTATGAGCGAAAAAAGATTACCTAGGTTAGATAGCTGGATACCGGTTCTTCTAACCATCCCTAACCATCTCTATCATTTTAGACGTTATGAGCGAAAAAAGATTTCTAAGAGAAATATCTCGATAACGGCTGGTCTGAGGATAAAAATGAATAGAGTATTTTATGTAGGAAATTGAATTTTCTTTCAGTTTGTATTTATACATTTTTTGTGTTGGATTAACTGCTCAGATGTTATGAGCGAAACAAATTACTTATGCTAAATATCTCCATAACGGCTGGTCGGAGGATAAATACACACAAAGTATTTATGTAGGAAATCTAATTCCCTTTCATTTTGCTTATATTTATTTTTTGTGTAGGATCAACCGTTTAGAAGTTATGAGCGAAAAAAGATTACCTAGGTTAGATAGCTGGATACCGGTTCTTCTAACCATCCCTAACCATCTCTATCATTTTAGACGTTATGAGCGAAAAAAGATTTCTAAGAGAAATATCTCGATAACGGCTGGTCTGAGGATAAAAATGAATAGTATTTTATGTAGGAAATTGAATTTTCTTTCAGTTGTATTTATACATTTTTTGTGTTGGATTAACTGCTCATATGTTATGAGCGAAACAAATTACTTATGCTAAATATCTCCATAACGGCTGGTCGGAGGATAAATACACACAAGTATTTATGTAGGAAATCTAATTCCCTTTCATTTTGCTTATATTTATTTTTTGTGTAGGATCAACCGTTTAGAAGTTATGAGCGAAAAAAGATTACCTAGGTTAGATAGCTGGATACCGGTTCTTCTAACCATCCCTAACCATCTCTATCATTTTAGACGTTATGAGCGAAAAAAGATTTCTAAGAGAAATATCTCGATAACGGCTGGTCTGAGGATAAAAATGAATAGAGTATTTTATGTAGGAAATTGAATTTTCTTTCAGTTTGTATTTATACATTTTTTGTGTTGGATTAACTGCTCATATGTTATGAGCGAAACAAATTACTTATGCTAAATATCTCCATAACGGCTGGTCGGAGGATAAATACACACAAGTATTTATGTAGGAAATCTAATTCCCTTTCATTTTGCTTATATTTATTTTTTGTGTAGGATCAACCGTTTAGAAGTTATGAGCGAAAAAAGATTACCTAGGTTAGATAGCTGGATACCGGTTCTTCTAACCATCCCTAACCATCTCTATCATTTTAGACGTTATGAGCGAAAAAAGATTTCTAAGAGAAATATCTCGATAACGGCTGGTCTGAGGATAAAAATGAATAGAGTATTTTATGTAGGAATTGAATTTTCTTTCAGTTTGTATTTATACATTTTTTGTGTTGGATTAACTGCTCAGATGTTATGAGCGAAACAAATTACTTATGCTAAATATCTCCATAACGGCTGGTCGGAGGATAAATACACACAAAGTATTTATGTAGGAAATCTAATTCCCTTTCATTTTGCTTATATTTATTTTTTGTGTAGGATCAACCGTTTAGAAGTTATGAGCGAAAAAAGATTACCTAGGTTAGATAGCTGGATACCGGTTCTTCTAACCATCCCTAACCATCTCTATCATTTTAGACGTTATGAGCGAAAAAAGATTTCTAAGAGAAATATCTCGATAACGGCTGGTCTGAGGATAAAAATGAATAGAGTATTTTATGTAGGAAATTGAATTTTCTTTCAGTTTGTATTTATACATTTTTTGTGTTGGATTAACTGCTCATATGTTATGAGCGAAACAAATTACTTATGCTAAATATCTCCATAACGGCTGGTCGGAGGATAAATACACACAATATTTATGTAGGAAATCTAATTCCCTTTCATTTTGCTTATATTTATTTTTTGTGTAGGATCAACCGTTTAGAAGTTATGAGCGAAAAAAGATTACCTAGGTTAGATAGCTGGATACCGGTTCTTCTAACCATCCCTAACCATCTCTATCATTTTAGACGTTATGAGCGAAAAAAGATTTCTAAGAGAAATATCTCGATAACGGCTGGTCTGAGGATAAAAATGAATAGTATTTTATGTAGGAATTGAATTTTCTTTCAGTTTATTTATACATTTTTTGTTTGGATTAACTGCTCATGTTATGAGCGAAACAAATTACTTATGCTAAATATCTCCATAACGGCTGGTCGAGGATAAATACACACAAAGTATTTATGTAGGAAATCTAATTCCCTTTCATTTTGCTTATATTTATTTTTTGTGTAGGATCAACCGTTTAGAAGTTATGAGCGAAAAAAGATTACCTAGGTTAGATAGCTGGATACCGGTTCTTCTAACCATCCCTAACCATCTCTATCATTTTAGACGTTATGAGCGAAAAAAGATTTCTAAGAGAAATATCTCGATAACGGCTGGTCTGAGGATAAAAATGAATAGAGTATTTTATGTAGGAATTGAATTTTCTTTCAGTTTGTATTTATACATTTTTTGTGTTGGATTAACTGCTCATATGTTATGAGCGAAACAAATTACTTATGCTAAATATCTCCATAACGGCTGGTCGAGGATAAATACAACAAAGTATTTATGTAGGAAATCTAATTCCCTTTCATTTTGCTTATATTTATTTTTTGTGTAGGATCAACCGTTTAGAAGTTATGAGCGAAAAAAGATTACCTAGGTTAGATAGCTGGATACCGGTTCTTCTAACCATCCCTAACCATCTCTATCATTTTAGACGTTATGAGCGAAAAAAGATTTCTAAGAGAAATATCTCGATAACGGCTGGTCTGAGGATAAAAATGAATAGAGTATTTTATGTAGGAATTGAATTTTCTTTCAGTTGTATTTATACATTTTTTGTGTTGGATTAACTGCTCATATGTTATGAGCGAAACAAATTACTTATGCTAAATATCTCCATAACGGCTGGTCGGAGGATAAATACACACAAAGTATTTTATGTAGGAAATCTAATTCCCTTTCATTTTGCTTATATTATTTTTGTGTAGGATCAACCGTTTAGAAGTTATGAGCGAAAAAAGATTACCTAGGTTAGATAGCTGGATACCGGTTCTTCTAACCATCCCTAACCATCTCTATCATTTTAGACGTTATGAGCGAAAAAAGATTTCTAAGAGAAATATCTCGATAACGGCTGGTCTGAGATAAAAATGAATAGAGTATTTTATGTAGGGAATTGAATTTTCTTTCAGTTTGTATTTATACATTTTTTGTTGGATTAACTGCTCATATGTTATGAGCGAAACAAATTACTTATGCTAAATATCTCCATAACGGCTGGTCGGATAAATACAACAAGTATTTATGTAGGAATCTAATTCCCTTTCATTTGCTTATATTTATTTTTGTGTAGGATCAACCGTTTAGAAGTTATGAGCGAAAAAAGATTACCTAGGTTAGATAGCTGGATACCGGTTCTTCTAACCATCCCTAACCATCTCTATCATTTTAGACGTTATGAGCGAAAAAAGATTTCTAAGAGAAATATCTCGATAACGGCTGGTCTGAGGATAAAAATGAATAGAGTATTTTATGTAGGAATTGAATTTTCTTTCAGTTTGTATTTATACATTTTTTGTGTTGGATTAACTGCTCAGATGTTATGAGCGAAACAAATTACTTATGCTAAATATCTCCATAACGGCTGGTCGAGGATAAATACACACAAAGTACTTTTATGTAGGAAATCTAATTCCCTTTCATTTTGCTTATATTTATTTTTTGTGTAGGATCAACCGTTTAGAAGTTATGAGCGAAAAAAGATTACCTAGGTTAGATAGCTGGATACCGGTTCTTCTAACCATCCCTAACCATCTCTATCATTTTAGACGTTATGAGCGAAAAAAGATTTCTAAGAGAAATATCTCGATAACGGCTGGTCTGAGGATAAAAATGAATAGAGTATTTTATGTAGGAAATTGAATTTTCTTTCAGTTGTATTTATACATTTTTTGTGTTGGATTAACTGCTCATATGTTATGAGCGAAACAAATTACTTATGCTAAATATCTCCATAACGGCTGGTCGGAGATAAATACACACAAGTATTTTATGTAGGAAATCTAATTCCCTTTCATTTTGCTTATATTTATTTTGTGTAGGATCAACCGTTTAGAAGTTATGAGCGAAAAAAGATTACCTAGGTTAGATAGCTGGATACCGGTTCTTCTAACCATCCCTAACCATCTCTATCATTTTAGACGTTATGAGCGAAAAAAGATTTCTAAGAGAAATATCTCGATAACGGCTGGTCTGAGATAAAATGAATAGTATTTTAGTAGAAATTGAATTTTCTTTCAGTTGTATTTATACATTTTTTGTTTGGATTAACTGCTCATATGTTATGAGCGAAACAAATTACTTATGCTAAATATCTCCATAACGGCTGGTCGGAGGATAAATACACACAAAGTTTATGTAGGAAATCTAATTCCCTTCATTTTGCTTATATTTATTTTTTGTGTAGGATCAACCGTTTAGAAGTTATGAGCGAAAAAATTACCTAGGTTAGATAGCTGGATACCGGTTCTTCTAACCATCCCTAACCATCTCTATCATTTTAGACGTTATGAGCGAAAAAAGATTTCTAAGAGAAATATCTCGATAACGGCTGGTCTGAGGATAAAAATGAATAGTATTTTATGTAGGAATTGAATTTTCTTTCAGTTGTATTTACATTTTTTGTGTTGGATTAACTGCTCATATGTTATGAGCGAAACAAATTACTTATGCTAAATATCTCCATAACGGCTGGTCGAGGATAAATACACACAAGTATTTATGTAGGAAATCTAATTCCCTTCATTTTGCTTATATTTATTTTTTGTGTAGGATCAACCGTTTAGAAGTTATGAGCGAAAAAGATACCTAGGTTAGATAGCTGGATACCGGTTCTTCTAACCATCCCTAACCATCTCTATCATTTTAGACGTTATGAGCGAAAAAAGATTTCTAAGAGAAATATCTCGATAACGGCTGGTCTGAGATAAAAATGAATAGAGTATTTTATGTAGGAAATTGAATTTTCTTTCAGTTGTATTTATACATTTTTTGTTGGATTAACTGCTCAGATGTTATGAGCGAAACAAATTACTTATGCTAAATATCTCCATAACGGCTGGTCGGAGGATAAATACACACAAGTATTTATGTAGGAAATCTAATTCCCTTTCATTTTGCTTATATTTATTTTTGTGTAGGATCAACCGTTTAGAAGTTATGAGCGAAAAAGATTACCTAGGTTAGATAGCTGGATACCGGTTCTTCTAACCATCCCTAACCATCTCTATCATTTTAGACGTTATGAGCGAAAAAAGATTTCTAAGAGAAATATCTCGATAACGGCTGGTCTGAGGATAAAAATGAATAGAGTTTTTATGTAAATTGAATTTTCTTTCAGTATTTACATTTTTTGTGTTGGATTAACTGCTCATATGTTATGAGCGAAACAAATTACTTATGCTAAATATCTCCATAACGGCTGGTCGGAGGATAAATACACACAAGTATTTTATGTAGGAAATCTAATTCCCTTTCATTTTGCTTATATTTATTTTTTGTGTAGGATCAACCGTTTAGAAGTTATGAGCGAAAAAAGATTACCTAGGTTAGATAGCTGGATACCGGTTCTTCTAACCATCCCTAACCATCTCTATCATTTTAGACGTTATGAGCGAAAAAAGATTTCTAAGAGAAATATCTCGATAACGGCTGGTCTGAGGATAAAATGAATAGAGTATTTTATGTAGGAATTGAATTTTCTTTCAGTTTGTATTTATACATTTTTGTGTTGGATTAACTGCTCAGATGTTATGAGCGAAACAAATTACTTATGCTAAATATCTCCATAACGGCTGGTCGGAGGATAAATACAACAATACTTTATGTAGGAAATCTAATTCCCTTCATTTTGCTTATATTATTTTTTGTGTAGGATCAACCGTTTAGAAGTTATGAGCGAAAAAAGATTACCTAGGTTAGATAGCTGGATACCGGTTCTTCTAACCATCCCTAACCATCTCTATCATTTTAGTACATTTTGAAACAATAGGTTTGTTCCAACCGCAGTTTGAACTCCTGGAGCATACGCAGAAGGATTTGGACGTCATTCAAATCGTTGGTCAAATCTGAAAGTCAGATTACGTCAACAACTGCGCACGCTCCAGGAGTATCGAACAAGTTTCAAACTCGGTTGGAACAAAGCTAATATAGGATCTCAAAGAAAAAAATTATTTTAGTCTCTGACTAAGGCGTTTTCCATTTTATATTTAAGCAGGATTTTGATGTCATCCGTTGAACAAGTTTCAAACTCCGGTTGAACAAAGCTAATATAGGATCTCAAAGAAAAAAATTATTTTAGTCTCTGACTAAGGCGTTTTCCATTTTAATTTTAAGCAGGATTTTGATGTCATCCGTTGTTTCTAGTGAATCACTATCAAAGTTGGGTATGGCATCCAATGCGCAAATTTCTCTTTAAAACGGCCAAACTTCCTTAACTTAAATTAGAACCCCTATTTTTTTTATTGCAGATTCGGATTCTAAAGACATTTCACGTAGAAAAATACCTTTTTAGCATTTTTTTTCCAGAACACTTTACGGCCACAGTTTTCAACCATTTTCAACCACTTTTATTTCTTCCCCTCCGTTACTTCCCCTCCCTTATACTCCCCCACGTTACTTCCCCTCCCTTATACTCCCCTACGTTATACTTCCCCTCCCTATACTCCCCCACGTTTATACTTCCCCTCCCTTATACTCCCCCGTTATACTTCCCCTCCCTTATACTCCCCACGTTATACCCCCTTATACTCCCCCACGTTATACTTCCCCTCCCTTATACTCCCCACGTTATACCCCCCCCTTATACTCCCCCACGTTATACTTCCCCTCCCTTATACTCCCCACGTTATACTTCCCCTCCCTTATACTCCCCACGTTATACCCCCTCCCCCTTATACTCCCCACGTTATACCCCCCCCCCTATACTCCCCCACGTTATACCCCCCCCTTATACTCCCCCACGTTATACCCCCTCCCTTATACTCCCCCACGTTATACTTCCCCTCCCTTATACTCCCCCACGTTATACCCCCTCCCTTATACTCCCCCACGTTATACCCCCCCTTATACTCCCCCACGTTATACTTCCCCTCCCTTATACTCCCCCACGTTATACTTCCCCTCCCTTATACTCCCCCCACGTTATACTTCCCCTCCCTTATACTCCCCCACGTTATACTTCCCCTCCCTTATACTTCCCCTCCCTTATACTCCCCCACGTTATACTTCCCCTCCCTTATACTCCCCCCACGTTATACTTCCCCTCCCTTATACTCCCCCCACGTTATACTTCCCCTCCCTTATACTCCCCCCACGTTATACTTCCCCTCCCTTATACTCCCCCCACGTTATACTTCCCCCCCCCCCTTATACTCCCCCACGTTATACTTCCCCTCCCTTATACTCCCCCACGTTATACTTCCCCTCCCCCCTTATACTCCCCCACGTTATACTTCCCCTCCCTTATACCCCCCCCCCCCCCCTAAAGGGGGATATATGAATTTAAAGAGCTTCCAGCGAAAACTTCCTTAAAGAGAAGTAAAAATATAGGAAATGCAAGTACAACGGAGGGGAAATATGGGGGAGGGGGGGGGATTCTAAAGGAGTATAAATACTCCCCCACGTTATACTTCCCCTCCCTTATACTCCCCCACGTTATACTTCCCTTCCATTATACTCCCCACGTTATACTTCCCCTCCCGGAACTAAGACCCGGTAGGGGACTAAAATCAATTTTAGTTTCTCCCATAGCGACTGTTGCTCCGCATATATCAACGCTGAAAGGTGATGAAGCAAAACCGGCTTTCCCCGTTATACTTCCTCCTCCGTTATACTTCCCCCTCCGTTATACATCCTCTCCGTTATACTTCCCTCCCTTGTACTTCCCCCCGTTATACTTCCCCATCTGTCATACTTCCCCTCTCATATTTCCCCTCCGTTGTACTTGCATTTCCTATAATTTTTACTTCTCTTTAAGGAAGTTTTCGTTGGAAGCTCTTCAAATTCATTGACTTATTGTTGTCGCTTCTCTCACTTCTGATATCGACTAATAATTGTATTATCCAACTTCTGATTTCGAATAGTCGCTGTCTATTCCCACTTTTGATGAATCTGCCATCTTTAAAATGTCGCTCAGCACAAGAAGTTGGCCATTTTGCATTTTGTAAGAAAAAAAAAATCAATTTTTAAGCATGAACGACCTCGTTTAATTTAAACACAATGACAGGTCCAATTAAAAAAAAAAAAAAAAAAAAAATTCCTATTGATCGACAGGCGTAGGATTGAAAAGAAAACGAGTAATTTTTCATAAGCAAATCGTTTCTCGTTAAATCGAAGGACAACTTTGAATATTTTCAATATGGTTTTTGATCATTTGGTTTTATAACTACTTAAGACTGACCTATTGACTAACTAAAGAGCAAAAAATAAAAAAAGCTGCTGTTTTTTATTCAAAAATATCGAAATTTTGACAACACGATAAGAAAATAACACAACTTTTTTTTTAGAAAGTCATTAACTCCAAGTCACGATTTTGTGTTGAAAAAGTTTTAAAAAATTTATTAAGAACAGCCAAAATTAATGTCAAATATAAAATTAAAAAAATTCCTCAATAGTTTGAAGTGTTGAGAAAAATTGCTTGCGACAGTAAAAAGAAAAATCTGCAATTTCAGGTAAAATTTCAGACGAAATCGAAGCTAGTAACTTCTTTCATTAATTATTAATTCTTGAAATCACGTTTTCAAAGAAAGTAAATAGTTTTGTTCCAACCACAGTTTGAAACTGATTTGAAACTCTTGGAGCATGCACAGAAGGATCTGCTCGTCAAATTTGACAGATAAACGATTTGAACGATTTGGACGTCTTTGACGTCCACAAATCCTTCTGCGCATACTCCAGGAGTTTCAAACCAGTTACAAACTGCGGTTGGAACAAAGCTAACATTACTGAATTATTACTATGTATTATACGTGTAACTGGTAAAAACTGTACAATTTGAGACACCTTCCAAAAAACATGGTTTCATAGGAAAGGTAACGGTTAAATTTTTCAATTTCGTAAAAATTTATTTTGTCCAATAAATGGCTTTGTTTCGCTGTTTGAAACTGGCTTGAAACTTCTGAAGCATGCGCAGAAGGATTTTCACGTCAAATTTGACGTCATATGACTTCAGATTTGACGGACAAACGATTTGAACGACGTCTTTAACGTCCAAATCCTTCTGAGCATGCACTAGGAGTTTCAAACCGCGGTTGGAACAAAGCTGATATTACTAATTTATTACTATGTATTATAATTGGTAAATTTATACAATTTAAGACACCTTCCAAAAAAACATGGCTTCAAAAGAAAGGTAACAGAGTATTGATTCATTGGTTTTTTTTTTCATTTTCATGAAAATTTATTTTGTCCAATAAATGGCTTTGTTCCGCAAGTTGAAACTGGTTTGAAACTTCTGGAGCATGCGCAGAAGGATTGGCACGTCCAATTTGACGTCAGATGGCTTCAGATCTGACGGACAAACGATTTGAACGACGTCTAAATCCTTCTGCGCATGCTCCAGGAGTTTCAAACTGCGGTTGGAACAATGCTCATTCTAGCCGGATTTTTCCTTCTATTGAGGGGTTTTCAACTTGTGTTTCTTCCTCTTTTGTCTGCGGTAAAAATAGAAGCCCTGAAAATTCAGTCAAAAAGAGGGTTTCTAGGAGGGGGGAAAAAAAAGTACTTGTTTGAAGAGCTTCCAACGAAAACTTCCTTAAAGAGAAGTAAAAACATAGGAGGGGGAAGTATAAAGGAGGGGAAGTATAACGAAGGAGGAAATATAATGGAGGGGGAAGTAAAAAGAAGGGGGAAGTATGAGAATCAAAAATCGTTCACCGAACTAAAGAAAATTTGGTGAAAATCTGATGAAAATCGGTTGAAACACTGGCCGTGTTCAACAAAAATATGCTTCGGACGGCCGACCGGCACCACAGACAAAGTTGAGATCGGCAAAGATCAATATTCGAGTTGACCCTCCGGGGTCTGGAAGACCCTTCCGCGAAAACCCGACGTCGAGGGTATCACAATAACTTCTTCAAGGAAGTTAAAAACCAGGGTGTCCATTCTTTTGTATCTAGAAATTTACAGAGGTTTTGAAATTATTTTCTCAGAGAGAATTGAACAATAAAAAAATAAGAGAAGAACGTGCCTCTTTCGTCGTATTTTCCACCAATAATTGCCACTCTCCGATGACATTCAAATAAACTTGAAATTCTAGAATAACCGAAGTTTGACGACCCGTAAACGGCGGGTTCGTGCTCTCCCCGTATAAATAGCCATAAATCAGACACGTCACCCATCCGCGAAAACATGCACCGCTGATTCATCCTTCTTTTTTTTGTATTATGAAGAAATGTCGGCTTTTCAATTTACATCGACTTATTCTTCCTCCGTATTTACTGGTAATTCAACACTAGTTTACAGCTGTAATCCGTCTTTTCACAACTCCGGAGTCTTTAATCGGGATGAAAAAGGTTTTATGTAAATCTACAGCGATTTATTACGGGCTTAATCCACGATTAGTTTAAGGTTACATTTAGAACGAAATGCAATTAGAACGAATTTCAAACTACAGCTCGAGGTACATCAATGGAATAAAAAAACACAAAATCCAAATATTGGTAACTTGTATTTATACAACAATGTTAAAAAAAAAAAATTGTATTTTTTCTTAACACGCATCAACAAATAACCCAAAATATACTATATATTTACAAACAAAAAAAAATCATACAAAATAATTAAGTTAGTACCTCAAAGTATACACAAAAGGCACATGGAAGGCACGATGATTTTCTTTTTTGTCAAATAAACATTTTGAGCGCACATTTTGATTTTTAGAATATTCAGGGGCGAAATTAAACGAACAATTTAAGTGTTTCTAGGCCGAAAAACGAGGAAAACGCCTGAGAAATTTGTAAATTACAGTTTTTTCACCGGTTTTTACAAGAATTCAGCGGTTTTCGACGAAAAAGTGTTTCTAGGTCGAAAAATAAAGTAAAAAATCCTTGAGATTAAAATGACAAAAAATGGAGGAAATCGAGCAAAAATTTATTTAAATTAGGTTATCAAGGCCGTAAAAAACAACAAATTGTTCCAAACGCAGTTTAAAACTGATCTGAAACTCCTATAGTATGCGCAGAAGAATCTGCACGTCAAATGTGACTTCAGATTTGACGGGCAGACGATTTGAAAGATGTCAAATATGACGTCCGAATCATTCTGCGCATGCCCCAGGTGTTTCGAACCCGTTTCAGGATGGAACGAAGCTATTGCTTTCCTTAATTGTTCAACGAAGAACCCCCCCCCCCCCTCGATTTAAGGAGATTCCCTCGCTTTTTCGTCCCTTTTCACCAGGTTTATGGGGTTTTCACCTTTTTTGCTCGAAAGCAAAAATTTAGTTAAATTAGGTTATCAAGGAAAAACAACACATTGTTCCAACCGCAGTTTGAAACAGATTTGAAATTCCTGGAGCATGCGCAGAAGAATCTGCACGTCAAATTTGAGGTCAGATGACTTCAGATTTGACGGACAGACGATTTGACGTCAAATATGACGTCCAAATCCTTCTGCGCATGCCCCAGGTGTTTCGAACCAGTTTCAGGATAGAACAAAGCTATTGCTTTCCATAATTTTTCGACGAAGAACCCTCTCCGCGATTCAAGGAGATTTCCTCGCTTTTTCGTCCCTTTTCACCAGTTTTATGGGGTTTCACCTTTTTGTAGTTCGTTTTTTTTCACAGGTCTTCGCATCTGAGGTAGCCATAACATTTTTTTTAATGAATTGCACCGGGATTTATCACAATTTTTGACATTTAAGGCTTAAAAACTAAAAGAAACAGAATGAAAGACTTTTCCGGCATAAAAATAAAAAGCTTTTATCAGATCAGGCATCGTACAAATTATTTTTTAAACCCATTTCGATGAAGAAGTCGACTTCGGTTATAGGGAATCCAAAAATTTAATTTAACATATTAATTAGCTTTGTTCCAACCGCAGTTCGAAACTGGTTTGTAACTCCTGGAGCATGCGCAGAAGATTTGAGTCGTTCAAATCGTCCGTCAATCTGAAGTCATCTGACGTCAAATTAGACGTGGAAATCCTTCTGCGCATGCTCCAGAAGTTTCAAACCAGTTTCAAACAGCGGTTGGAACAAAGCTATAATAACCGGACTATACAACAGGGACATGAAAATTTTTTACAATAACCGAACATAAACCGAAATCAACTTGGGTATTTTTTTTTCAGAGGTAGGTGGGTTCCAACCCAACCAGGCGCCCAAATGCAACATTTTAAAATGTTAAAATTAACAATTTTTTTAAATAAAGTGATATCTAAAATTAAAAAAATAGTGCCTTATGAGTACGTTATTATAAAATTTTTTATGAAAACTACAAAAATTAAATAATTTGTCTCTTATGTACAACCTATTATTTTTTTTGTCATATAGGGTAAAAATAAATTTTGATTTCTCGTCACAACCCCTATTAAATCACTAGAATGTGTCGATTTAAATATAAAATTATAAAAATTTTAAAAAAATGGCGTCCTTTTGGACGGTAAATAATTGACATTCGGTGGCACATTGGCAAGAATTCATGGGTCTTTTTGTCACTGGACACACGTATAACGAGGGAGATCAATTTTCTTTTTTTTAATTTAAAAAAAAAAGAAATAAAACACTATTTTACCGAATTTTAAGGACGGTGTTTTTTTTGTTTATGCCCCTTTTGGTCATTTGGGAGGAGCTTTGGGAAGGTGGCGTTTCATGTGGAGCGCCAAATGGTCCGAGCGGGCGAAACTCCTCTCGCAGATCTGGCATTTGAAAGGTTTGGCGCCCGTGTGTTTTCTGTAGTGCCGCGTAAGTTCGTCCGATCGGGCGAATCTCCACTCGCATTCAGCCCATTGGCACTTATACGGCTTCTCCCCTGAAACAAAAGAAAACAAATTTTTAGTTTCTCAAAGAAAGAAAAGAGAAAAAGAAAAAAAAACCCAAAAACACACAAAATAAGATAATCAGAGCTCTCAGAAATGTCGGGAAACCGCCAAATAGGTTTCTCGGCCGAAAGGTTTGGATTATCCTAACAGTGTATACAGGGTGTTCCAACTAGGGTGGACCAGAATACGGCAAAACATTTAGTCCTACAAAAAAAAAGTACTGGTTTGAAGAGCTTCCAACGAAAACTTCCTTAAAGAGAAGTAACAATAAAGGAGGGGAAGTATAACGGAGGGGACCGTAAAACGGAGGGGGAAAATATGGGAGGAGAAGTATATAGGAGCGGAATTATAACGGAGGGGACGTAAAACGGAGGGGAAAGTACATGGGAGGGGAAGTATAACGGAGGGGGAAGTATAAGGGAACGAAAGTATAACGGAACGAAGGGAGGGAAAGTATAAAGGAGGGGGAAGTATAAAAGAGGGAAAGAATAAGGGAGGGGTTTGTTTTTTTTACGAATAATTTTCCGGGTTTTCCTTTTTTTTACGAAAATTTTTCCGGGTTTTCCTTTTTTTTAACGAAAAATTTTCCGGTTTTTTTTTTTTGGAAAAATTGTCAAAGTTTTTATTAAAAAAAAAAAAGTTTCGGTGTCAAGGTAGAAATAATGGGCTCTTTGGCCTAGGGATGTGCCTCTCGTAACGGGTTGAGTATGAAATTTCTCCCAAATAAAAAAATGATAAAAAAGTGGCAATTTTTTTACACTAAAAAATTCGTAAAAAATATAAGGAGTAATTGGTGAAAATCGGATTAACGGGTCCGGCCGCAGCGAATTTTTTTAAATTTCAAACAGACATATCTCCGCCATTTTTTCGAAATACAAAAACCGCCCTCGTTACATTCTTCTTCACCGGCTAAAAAAATTTGTTTGAAAATTTGGGGAAAACCGGATGAAAACTGTGGCCGTAAAGTGTAAGTAAAAGACCTAAGTAAAAGTTGCTTAAAATTGAGCGCAGAATCGATTAAAAGCATAGAAACGTAGGGTTCCCATTAAAATAACGAAGTGAGCACCTCTCTGCGCCACCCTGTACACCAAAAATCTTCCAAAATGAGCCGATTCCCAAAATAAGGGGGTTTATATCAAAATTTGTTTTGTAGGACTAAATTGCTTTGCCGTGAAGTTGCTGCTCCACCCACACTTTTACTACGTATCCAACAAGATAATTACCGAAAAAAAAGAAAAGAAAGGACATAAAAGCTAACAATCTAGTTATTTATCGGTTTATAAATTGTGATGGCTGTGGCTTAGTGGACAATGCGTAGGGCACCGTAACGAGATAGCGGCTTGTGCAACGTATTATCGATATCGGATCGTAAAACAGCTTTCTCTGTCGAGGAAAATAACGCTCCGCGGCCTCGCGACCCTTCAGTCCTCTCTTCTAATGATACCAATATGAAATTGTTCCATTCTGACGCAACAACCATCGTAGAATAAATTACGTAAAAAAAAAGTTTAAGAAAAAATAGTTTTTCCTAGATTTTAGGGCCTAAGAATCATGAAAATTGTGCATGAGTCATTTATGCTAGAGAAAGTAAGACATTTTATTTTTTTCTTTATTGATTGTTCATCTTGACGATGTTGAACCAATATTAGCCCTCTCCATTCATAAAGGCTCTTGCGTAAAATAAGCAACGGTTTCTTTTTATTTTTTCAATTCTATTTTTTTTCCACGTCGAGTTATCACGACTTATATAAATCTTAATTTTCTACCTCATCCACTCGATAAACGAAAAGAATTCCTATCGTTTTTATTGTTGGGATTCCTTATTCACTTTGTTCCTCTGTTTTAAACTCCTGGAGCATGCGCAGAAGGATTTGCACGTCAAATATGACGTCGGAAGACTTCAGATTTGACGGACAGGCGATTTTAATGACGTCAAATATGACTTCCAAATCCTTCAGCGCATGCCCGAGGTGTTTTAAACCAGTTTCAGGTTGGAACAATGCTATTGCTTTCCTTAATTTTTCGACGAAGAACCCCCCCCCCCCCGTCCCCTACGCGATTTAAGATTTCCTCGCATTTTCGTCTGTTTTCACCAGGTTTTATGGTTTTTCACCTTTTTTGCTCGAAAGCAAAAATTTAGTTAAATTAGGTTATCCAGGCCGAAAAAAAAACACATTACTTTTGTTCCAACCGCGATTTGAAACTCCTGGAGCATGCGCAGAAGAATCTGCACGTAAAATGTGACGTCAGATGACTTCAGATTTGACGGACAGACGATTTGAATGACGTCCAAATCCTTCTGCGCATGCTACAGGTGTTTCGAACCAGTTTCAGGTTGGAACAAAGATATTGCTTTCCTTAATTTTTCGACGAAGAACACCATCCTCCTCCTCCTCCTCCTCCATGATTTAAGGAGATTTCCTCACTTTTTCGTCCCTTTTCACCAGGTTTATGGGGTTTCACCTTTTTTGCTCGAAAGCAATAATTTAGTTAAATTAGGTTATCCAGGCCGAAAAAAAAACACATTGTTCCAACCGTAGTTTAAAACTGATTTGAAACTCCTGGAGCATGCGCAGAAGAATCTTCACGTCAAATTTGACGCCAGATGACTTCAGATTTAACGGAAAAACGATTTGAATGACGTTAAAAATGACGTATTTGAACGATTTGAAGGTTTGACCTTCTGCGCATGCCCTAGGTGTTTCGAATCAGCTTCAGGTTAAAACAAAGCTATTGCTTTCCTTAATTTTTCGACGAAGAACCCCCTCCGCGATTTATGGAGATTTCCTCCCTTTTTCGTTCCAGATCCTTCTGCGCATGCTCCGATTCAAGAAAACGTATTTTCTGGAGTTTCTTGACGGTAAACCTAGGGTTCATTTTTAGTTTTATAAAATTCAATTCTGCCTATGAATATTTAAAAAAATGGCGCTCTCTTTTTTAATTACGGCTCTCATGGCATATTTTAAAAAAGTGACAAGTCATTTCGGATTTAATGAAAAATAAAAATAGGATGAAATATATAATGGAAAAAGGATCAAACGTGTTCCGAATCTTGAATATTCATGAAGGGGGGGTCGAATAAAAATGTTTTTCGTAATTAAAACCGTTCAAGGTCGGGTCAAAGGTTAGAAACGAGAAAAGAAGTCGACCCTGAAAAAAACCAGGCTCCGGGCTCGATTTCGGCATTTTTATTTATCGATTGACCGGATAGAAATTCGCTCTTTTCAGGAGTACCAACATTGTTTAGCTTCAAAAACCAAAAAAGTAATCAACGATTTAGGAGGCTTTTCCAAGTGAGGCTTTTTCAAGAGTACCAATATTGTCTAGCTTCAAAAACCAAAAAAGTAATCAACGATTTAGGAGGCATTTCCAAACATTGCCAACCTGTCAAGATTCCTCAAAGCAACCAATCGCTCCCCGAATTTTGTAAACCTTTTCACTCTCTCACGAAAGTAATCGATGCGGAAAAACTCATAACGGGGCCCCCTCCATGAATCATAGTTGACATGTAACCTAAGAAGTTAAAACAGGTTTCGTGTATCTTCCTAATGATAAAGTAGGTAAAAATCATTGGATTTTCTTAAAGGGGAAAAAAAAGAAGAGAAGAAAATAAAAAGTGGGACGTTTGAAATGACTTGTTGATGATTTACGACAGAAAACGAGAGAAAAGTTGATTTATCACGCGGGGAGCTAAAAAAGAAAAGAAAAAGACGACGCTTTGTTTATTATACCGTAAATTATTTCAGCTGAAAATCAATTACTGGATACGCATAGTAAAATTTAAAATCTAACTATTGGAGCATGCGCAGAAGGATTAGGACGTCAGATTTGACGCACAAACGATTTGAACGACTTCAATTTTGACCTTCTGCGCATGCTCCAGGAGTTTCAAACTGCGGTTGTAAAAAAGCTATTATTCAAAGTTCTAAGTTTAAAAAAAATTATAATATCGGATTCGACCATTTGTCCTTTCTGTCGTGTCTGTCGCTCGTATTAGACACAGAAAACTCAAGAGGAATCGTGGGCTGTAATTTATTCAACCGGCTTTTCGCTATGAGCGACCATATTTGGATAAAATTGGGATCGTAAACGTTAAGAAACTCTTTTGTATCGAGTGTAAGATCATTTGAAAAAAAATGGTCCCATAAAAAAAAAGTACTAGGAGCTGGCCCTGACGGGAACTTCCTAAAAGAGAAGGAACAGGAGGGGGAAGTATAAAGGAGGGGACGTACAACGGAGGGGAAGTATATGGGAGGGGAAGTATAACGGAGGGGAAGTACAAGGGAATGAAAGTATAATGGAGGGAAAGTATAATGGAGGATATATAATTAAAGTATCCAGGTAGAAATAATGGGATTTTTGCCCAAGGGAGGTCCCTCTCGTAAGCGTG
The DNA here is from genome assembly GCA_014119065.1 of Orius insidiosus. Lineage (NCBI taxonomy): Eukaryota > Metazoa > Arthropoda > Insecta > Hemiptera > Anthocoridae > Orius > Orius insidiosus. Next base: position 33,619 of record JACGAQ010000964.1, read on the forward strand.
GAAGTATGAAATTTCTCCCTACTGAAATGATAATTAATGTAAAAATAATGAATTTTTCTACCAAAAATTCTTAAAAATATAAGTAATTGGTGAAAATTTGGTGAAAATCGGACCAACTGTTCGGCCGCAGCAAATTTTTAAAAATTTCAAACAGACATATCTCCGCCATTTTTTCGAAATTCAAAAATCGCCCTAGTTAGTTTCTTGTTCACCGACTAAAGAAATTTGGTGAAAATCGGTTGAAAACTGTGGCCGTAAAGTGTTCCGGAAAGGGCGGCCGGCCGGCACCATAGACAAAGTTGAGATCGGTAAAGATCCATATTCGATTGACCATCCGGGGTCTTGAAGACCCTTCCCCAAAAACCCGACGTGGAGGGTACCACAATAACTTCTTTAGTTAAAAATTTATCAATAAAACGTAAAGGGATGTCCTTCTTTGTCGAGGTTGAGGTTTGTGACTGCTCGAAGAAGGAATCCGCCGATCATTTTCTTCAAATAGTTGGAGTAAGGGTCTCGTCGGCGATCGTCGCATTTGTCGTCTTTATCGTAGTAGGTGACGATGGTCTTTTTGGAAGGCTTTTCATCTTGCATTCGCCTTTGAGTTGTTTTCCAAAGGGGCTTTATGCATCCGATAAGACCTTTTTCTTGGTATTCTTCTTTTCGTTTCCTTTCTCTTTCCATCATCTCCCTTAGGGTGGTTTCGTCCGTTTGTTCTTCTTTGTGTGTTCGTCTTCTTCGTCTTGGATGGTGACGTATGAGACGTAAGACGCTGGTCGTTCTTCAGCAGCAATTTCGTCGATTACTGCCTTTTTTGAGGATCGTTCGTATTCTTCGAAAAACGACGGCTCACGTTTTAAAGAGGCGGGTGTCTCTTCTTTTATGCTGCTCGTCACATATTGGGAGCAAAGATCAAGTTTTTTCGGCTCGTACTCTTCCTCCGCTTCGTACTCCATCATCTCTTCCTCCTCCACCCCTTTCTCCTCTTCCCAAAATCCGAAATCTTCCGAATCGATTAATTCGACTTCCTCTTCGCTCAACTCTTCCATTTTCTATCAAATTGGACAATTTTGCGGTACCAAACATATGATAAAAAATAGCATCTATATTAGCTTTGTTCTAGCCACAGTTTGAGACTGGTTTGGAGCGATTGGTACGTCAAATCTGAAGTCATCTGACGTCAAATTTGACGTTTAAATCTATTGTACTCAGAGAGCTTTGCTGTACGAGTGCGAATCAGCCCTTGGAAGTCTTGTCGAAGCGTGCTTGTCCTCATTTTCTTCCAGTTTCGCGTCCAACAATGGCCTCCCAAAAAAAGCGCAACTTCTAAATCGTGCTTTAACGTCTTAAGATCAGTAGTTTGTCTCTCTTACAAGTTATAGTCGGTGAGCGTACACGTGCCAGTTATAAAAACGAGAGCCATATGGCAGTCATAGATCGCTAATGAGGGCGAGCATCGTAGGCGTAAGTCCGCTGTTATTCGCCCAAAAAGAGTTCCCTCGCAAATCCAATTATATGAGAAAAACGCTATTTCATAATGAATTATTACTTGTAATTTACAGTAGCCGACTGATCAAAAACTCTTGAGTTTAAAACAGTCCAATTATCGTCCAGCATAAATCACACAGGTAGAAAGTCCAATTATAATTCTTCACTCTTTTTTTTCTAAAATTCTATTCTTGTAATATGGTATCGCCTCGCGCTGTTATATAAATGGGGCTGACCTTTTCGAGAGAAGCACAAGTGGAGCAGCCGGGGGTTTTCGGATTGAGAAAGAGGGACAATGTGTGTTTTCCCATATCTACAACCGTTAATTATCAATAACCGACCCGCCTTTCCGTGCTCGAACAAATTGCCAGTCTAATAAATAAATTAGAGGCGGGTTTCGCCAACTCCGAAAAGCGCCTATCGAATTTCCAGTGGCCCTCAACTTTCCAATTATTTCTATTGGTTGCAAATGTAGAGAAAACGATGAGTGAAAACGTCTAAATTAGCCTCCGACAAAAAGATTTTAGTTTTGTTCGGAGTTTGAAACTCCTGGAGCATGCGCAGAAGGATTTAGAAGTCTTTAGTTGACGTTTGATGACTTCAGATTTGACGGACAAATCGTTCTGCGCATGCTCCAGCTTCAAACTGCTGTTGGAACAAACTATTTTGATGTGATTGTGTTCTTAGGCAGACTGCAAAGATTTCAAATTGTTATCTAAATTAGCCTCTGACAAAAATAGCTTTATTCTAACCCCAGTTTAAAACTGGTTTGAAACTCCTGGAGAATGCGCAGAAGGATTTGGAAGTCTTAAGTTGACGTCTGATGACTTCAGATTTGACGGACAAATCGTTCTGCGTATGCTCCAGCATCAAACTGCTGTTGGAACAAAAGCTATTTTGTTGTGTGTTCTTAGGCAGACTGCAAAGATTTCAAATTGTTGGAAAGAAGTAGACTCTAAACGTCTAAATTAGCCTCTGACAAAAATAGCTTTGTTTTAACCGCAGTTTGAAACTCCTGGAGCATGCGCAGAAGGATTTGGAAGTCTTAAGTTGACGTCTGATGACTTCAGATTTGACGGACAATTCGTTTTGCGCATGCTCTAGCTTCAAACCGCTGTTGGAACAAAGCTATTTTCTTGTGTGTTCTTAGGCAGACTGCAAAGATAACTAATTATTGGAAAACTTCATTGATTTCGTTTATCGATTTCGCACAGGGATGGAAACAGTGGGAAGCAGCGGCCACTGCGGATAGTTAAAACAGATGATAATGGACTGTTAACTGGAAGACATCATCTTTTTGGTGAAGCAGCAAACTCTTCAGCCTCAATTTTTTCATGTTGCACAAGAGGCAAAAATTATCAATTAGGTCGCGCCCCGATGACATTTGGACAAACGTTTTTAAGTCTGGGCAAAGAGAAACGGCCGTTACGTGTCCCCTCTGTCAAAGTACCCCGTTTTCGTATCATCTAAAACCCCGATCTTGGACATTCAGAAGACAAATGGCGTTAAATCGCTTTCACCCCACGATCTACGGCTTTAAAACGAGATATCAACACGTTTATTTTAAAGGACGCACTTGTCTTTTTTTTCTCCCCGTTCGGCAAACACGTCGTTCCTTCGTTTATCACTTTTAGTGACCAAGGCCAGTCTGTGGTTCGAACAAAGATTTTAAAGCCATCCATCAAATCCGCACTCTCCGGATACAAAAGACAACAGGGATTAATGATGTTAAGAGACCATCGAGTCCGGGCTATCGTTTTAACAATCTGCTCCGTCTTGACGTTAATTAGAAACGGACTAGAGTATACACGCGCCTCAAGGTCCCAAATAAAAAACGAAAATGAAAAAAATCTTTTTATTTCATCAAATTATTCAGAATTTTGAAATAAAGCATTGCTTGTTTTTTTAATGGACAACCAATACTTAAAAAGATAAGCGGTAGCTACTGAAGAAACCAAGAAAAACGTCAAAGTATACTTCCATAGTTTTCTTTTCGGTTTTTCAACTTGGATTTTCTTTTCATCATGGTCTTCATTTAAAGCATCACGAGCTTCTATTTCTTCTTTTTCTAAATTGTTAAACAATTCTTGAATTCTTTCATCGTCTTTAGCTTCGACTATTGATTCCATTTTTAAATTTAGTCTGCTTCTTTTACATATGAGAAAAACACATGATTTTGACGAATATATTGTAAACTTCCTTAAAGAAGTTATTGTGACACCCTCCACGTCGGGTTTTTGAGGAAGGGTCTTCCAGACCCGGAGGGTCAAATCGAATATTGATCTTTACCGATCTCAACTTTGTCTGTGGTTCCGGCCGGCCGTCCGTAGCATTTTTCCGGAACACATTACGGCCACAGTTTTTAGCCGATTTTCACCAAATTTTCACCAATTTCTCCTTATATTTTTTACGAATTATTGGTGTAAACAAATTGCCACATTTTAATTATTAATTTTTTTTAGTAGGGAGAAATTTCATACTTCCACCCGGTACGAGAGGGATCTCCCTAGGCCAAAAAGCCCATTATTTCTACCTTCACACTTACAAAAAATTTCGAAAAAAAGAACTTGGAAAATTTTTCAAAAAAAAAAAAAGGAAAACCCGGAACACTTTTCGAAAAAAAAACTCGAAAAATTTTTTGAAAAAAAAAAAAGAAAAGAAAAAAAAACAAAAAAAAACAACTTTCCTCTCTCTATACTTCCCCTTCCTTATACTTCCCCTCCCATATACTTTCGTTCCCTTACACTTCCCCCTCCGTTATACTGTCCCCTCCGTTATATAATACTTCACCTCCCATATACTTCCCTCTCCGTTGTACGTCCCCTCCGTTATACTTCCCCCTCCTATATTGTTACTTCTCTTAAAGGAAGTTTTCGTCGGAAGCTCTTCAAACCAGTACTTTAACCCTCCATTTCGGGTTTTCAAGGCCAGTCACGTCTGATCTATACCGATCTTAACTTTGTCTGAGATTCCGGCCGGCCGTAGTATTAACTTATTATAAATAAATTAAATTTTCGAAAAAAAAAAACTCGGAAAATTTTTCGAAAAAATAATACTTTTTTGAAAAAATATTAAAAAATTTCCCTCCGTTATACTTCCCCCCTCAGTTATGCTTCCCTCCCTTATACTTCCCCCCCATTGTACTTCCCCCCCATTGTACTTCCCCCTCCTATATTTTTACTTCTCTTTAAGGAAGATTTCGTTAGAAGCTCTTCAAAACTATGTAGTACGTTTTAAAAAAAAATTCCTTTTAATCAAAAGCGAAAGCTTATTTTCACAGTGAAAACCGGTTTTTAAATTCGACAAACCTCATCGACACAATAAGGAAATTAAAACCGTTCGTCCACTTAAGTTTATTACACATTTTTCGCTTATTCATCTCGAATTCCAGACAAGAAATCCCGTTTATTGAAAACATCTTTTTTTTTTAGTGAATGGGACGGGATGAATGAGCGGATGAGAGGAGAAGGGACAGAAAGAATGCCGTTTTCTTCAATGAAAGGTCACGAACTCTTCACTATTTGACATCCGTTTTTAAGTGCAGAAATTTTTATCTTTTTTCGTTAAAACCTCGTTTAACCGAGAAACGTCTCGGCATACTAACGAACCATTCATATTTTTCTTTATCCTCAAATTATGCAAAGGAGAAGAGGAAAAAACACACTAATGAAAGGTTATTTCGTATTCCAACGATGCGGTTAACGACCAAAAAATTTTTTTTGACGTATCAATTTATTATTTGGATTAAGAAATCGATGAAAAAAATGAAGGTTTAATAAGATTCTTGATTTATAAAACTTTTAAATCCCTTTCGGATCGTGTTCCGATCATAAAAGACACTTTTACTCTCGGGATAAAATTCGCGTCGAGTTATTCTCCGGCGTTAAATTTTTATAGAACCGGATTCGGGAAAAAGTGTAAGAACGAAATAAAGAATGCAAGTCAAGATGAAATTTTTAACCTTAATAAACAAAATTTTATTGCACCAACGAAAAGTACTAGTTTGAAGAGCTTCCAACGAAAACTACATTAGAGAGAAGTAAAAATTTTAATTAAAAGGAGGGAGAAGAATAAAGGAGGGGAAGTATAACAGAGGGGGAAGTAAAAAGGAGGGGAAGTAAAACGGAGGGGAAGTAAAACGGAGGGGAAATATAACGGAGGGGAAGTAAAACGGAGGGGAAATATAACGGAGGGGGAAGTATAAAAGAGGGGAAATATAACGGAGGGGATTTTTTTTTTCGAAAAATGTAATTTTTTTTTTATAAATTTGCATTTTTTTTCAAAAAATTTTCTGTTTTTTTTTTTTTTTTTTTTTTTTTTTTTTTTAGTTTTTTTGAAAAATTATTAATTGTCAAGGTAGAAATAATGAGATTTTTGCCCGAGAGAAGTCCCTCTCGTAAGGGGTGGAAGTATGAAATTTCTCCCTACTAAAATGTAAAAAAAAATGATAAATTTTTTGTACCACAAATTCTTGAAAATATAAGGAGCGTTTGGTGTTAGGTAAAAATCGGAAGCAAAAAATACTCGGAAGCAAAATTTAGTTAAATTAGGTTATCCAGGCCAAAAAAAAACAACGCATTGTTCCAACCGCAGTTTGAAACTGATTTGAAACTCCTGGAGCATGCGCAGAAGGATTGGCACGTCAAATTTGACGTCAGATGACTTCAGATATGACGGACCAACGATTTAAACGACGTCTAAATCCTTATCAGAATAATAATTCTGGAATAATAAGATTTAGAATTTCTATTTCAAATCTTAAAATAAACAGACCGCACAAATTTAGGATAAAATTTTGATAAAAAAAAAAAAAAAGTTTTTTTTTCTTTGGTGCAATAAAATTTTGTGTATTTCCTTAAGAAATTTACATTTTATAAGCGAGGTGTAATAAAGATAAGGGTTAATAAAAATTTACAGCTCTCTGTGCTTCATCTTTCCCTCTCCGACTAAAGCGAACTTATGTAAATATTTGAATAGAGTAGGTGGTCGGCTTCTTTTGCCCATATTTTCACAAGATTTATAAATAAAATATTCAAAATCACATTTTTTCAAACGTTCAAGAGATGTGAAGGACGATTAAAAGAATTGCCCTTGACTAATCGCCAACACGTGAGACCGCACGTGTTCGAAACGATAGCTTTGTTACGCAGTTTGAAACTCCTGGAGCATGCTCAGAAGTCAGATGACTTCTTGACGGACAAACGAATTGAACGACGCGCATGCTCCAGGAGTTTAGCGGTTGGAACAAAGCTCCGGATGGACACAGAACAAAAACAGTTTTAATCCCTTATTTAAAAAAAAAGTTGGCCACAATGATAAAAGACACAGGGGGTACCAGAAGAACAAAGATGTTGGTCGACTCATCCTTAAATCGTCCATCACGTCCTATCGGGTAATAAGACACCTTTTGTTATAATTTTTTTTATTACTCCTTAACATCTTGATCCCACAGATCTCATTTGTCAGCCGGAATTAAAAGCGTCCCGAAATATATATCCTTAATGTGAATTCAAGGACAAGAGATTTTCGTATTTTGAGTGGACAAGGTTTTTTTTTTTCGTCTCTCCAGTCGCATTTTTTTTTCTCTTTTTCTTTTGATCGTTTCCATCTTTACATCCTTTCTACTCTTTTGTTAAAAGCCTATGTTTTAAAGATTTTTTTTTCTCTTATCTCGAGGGAAACATGCCAAGTAAAATAAAAAATACGGGTACGATGAAGCGGTTTTTATCAAATATCTTGAAAAATATGAGGCGCAAAACTGTAATAAGTTTAAAAACCTATTTTCTAGTATAAATATTTTGTCCGTAAAAGTTAGCCACAAATCTAAATTCTGAAGTCGTCAGGGCTGCAAGTTTGGGAATCCCCAGATCTAGCCAGATTTTTGGGTAGAAAGGGCGCATGCGTATATTTTTAGTTCCCGCATTTTTTCAAAAATATTTGAGTAGACTCTCGTTTGTCCGTACTAATTGGTTCTTGACCAAACGCGGATAACGCGAAAAACGGATAATCGAGGGTCTTTCTTTGAGAGAGAGTTTAATAATTTTATTGGCAACGAAAATGCTGTAACTATAAAGTTTCGTTGTCATTTTATGGTTTTAAACGTTAAATATGAGACATGTTGAATATTGTCCTTCGAAAAACCGAGAAAAAAATAGAGTAGTAAAAATATAGGAGGGGAAGTATAACGGAAGGGAGGTACAACGGAGGGGGAAGTACATACAACGGAGGGGGAAGTACATACAATGGAGGGGTAAGTATAAGTGAGGGGAAGCATAACAGAGGGGGAAGTATAAGAGAACGAAAGTATAAAGGAGGAGGATGTATAAGGGAGGGAAAGTATAAAAGTATAAAGGAGGGGGAAGTATAACGGAGGGCGAAGTTTTTTGTCAAAAAATTTTCCGAGTTTTTTAAGTTTTCTTTTTTAAATTTGCTCTTTTTTTTCCGAAAAATTTTTTTAAGTTCTTTTTTTTTCGAAAATTTTTTTGAGTATCAAGGTAGAAATAATGGGATTTTTGCGCAAGAGAGGTCCCTCTCGTAAGGCGTGGAAGTATGAAATTTCTCCATACTGAAATGATAATTAATGTAAAAATAATGATAATTTTTTCACGCCAAAAATTCTTTAAAAATGTAAGAGTAATTGGTGAAAATTTGGTGAAAATCGGACCAACTGTTCGGCCGCAGCAAATTTTTAAAAATTTCAAACAGACATATCTCCGCCATTTTTTCGAAATTCAAAAATCGCCCTAGTTAGTTTCTTGTTCACCGACTAAAGAAAATTTGGAGAAAATCGGTTGAAAACTGTGGCCGTAAAGTGTTCCGAAAAGTACGGCCGGCCGGCACCACAGACATAGTTGAGATCGGTAAAGATCTCGATTTGACCCTCCGAGGTGTGGAAGACCCTTCCCCAAAAACCGACGTCGAGGGTATCACAATAACTTCTTTAAGGAAGTTAAAATGTATCATCAAACTACAATTTAGGCAAATTTCAATGATGAGTGTTTGAAAAAAAGCGGTAACTAAAACTAACGCATGCGCGTTGTTCTGGTATCGTAAATTCCTCTCTAACATCCTCAAGTTCTCTTCAGCGAAAGATTTATAACTTGAAGGCGAAATACCCGTATTGCTCGAAGGCTTATCTATAATGAAGACAGTAGTACTTTCTATAATGTATAGATCCGTTTTCGATACATTATGTATGCTGTCTTTCTCCTATACATCTGTATAATATCGAAGATATAATAACTTAAGAAAACCGATGATGATATTCAAAGCAGGTCATCCCCCGAAGAATACCTTCCAATTATAAAATGGTAATCGGATACAGCGAATTGCTTGTCAACCGCCCTATAATCATATTTTATCTCGAATTTTTTTTTCTTTTTCAAAATTCTGCAGTTTTTAGAATTCCTGAGGGCTGGAAAAAAAGAACCTGTATCGTTCATGACCTCGTTACGACCAGTCGAAAATGAAATCGTATAAAAAAAGTTGTTTTGATTTTTGGACACGACGTTTTCGTATGATTTAGAAGCCGTTAGGGGACAAACGGTAGCGAAAAAAAAATTTGCATAATCTGCCGACCCGTTTTTTAGCGCCATTTTATGACCAGCCCGTTATGGCTGGTACAGGATAATCAAAATTGTCTTAAAATCGTGTTTATGTTTTAAAATATTGTTCAGAGACGCTAATGGCATGGAGAAATCCTGGATTACCAACGTCAAATTTGACGTCATATGACTTCAGATATGACGGACCAACGATTTAAACGAAATCCTTCTGCGCATGCTTCAGGATTTTTAACTTCACCTTTTCTCTATCTTCATCAAGATATCTTCTTGCATACAATGTTTCTTAACTTGTTAACAGTTTAACACTTACGAAATCCGTTAAGAACGTAGCAGAAAACCTTTTTTCTGTAATTGCAATTATCCAACCGGTTTTACAAGTTCAAGGGGAATTTCGTATTTTTTGACAGAGTTATTTTGAGTTTTGGGGTTATTTTACCCTTTCTACCCACTACCGTTTCGTCAGTTTTGAGGTAATGCAGTTGTCTTGTCTGAGATAGTGGCACGCGCCGCAATTTAAGACGAAGGGGGACAAAAAAAGAGACAACCTTGGACTTGTACGGCAATCTAGCTGCCGTAAGATCGATACAGAAAAAAAAGGATTCATGGCTCCCGTTTCTGAGATAGAAACTCGAGAAGATAAAATAGGAATCTCTATTTTAGTATTATTGAAAAAAAGTCTTGAGATGTTTAAAAACGATAATGGCGTCTTTTCCAAGTATTAGCTTTTTTTCAAGAGCAGTTTGAAACTCCTGGCGCATGCGCAGAAGGATTTGCAAGTCAAATTTGACGTCAGATGACTTTTGATATGACGGACCAACGATTTACACGATTTTTTTCTTCTTCCGAGAAATTAATTCTTGAGCGAAGGAAATAGCTTCGTTTCAACCGCAAAAACTCTTAGAGAATGAGCAAAAGGACATGAACGTCAAATCTGACGTCGTTCAAATCGTTTATCCGTCATATCTGAAGTCACATTTGACGTGAAGATTCTTCTGCGCATGCTCCAGGAGTTTCAATTCGCGTTGGAACAATGTGTTGTTTTTTACGGCCTGGATCACCTAATTTAAATAAATTTTTGCTCGATTTCCTCAATTTTGTCATTTTAATCTCAAGGATTTTTTTACTCTATTTTTCGACCTAACAACACTTTTGTCGTAGAAAACCGCTGAATTCATGTAAAACCGGTGAACGAAAAAAAACTATTATTTACAAACGTTTCAGGCGTTTTCCTCGTTTTTCGACCTAGAAACAATCAAATTTCATCTTTGTCATCTGACGTCAAAATTGACGTGCAAATCCTTCTGCGCATGTTCCAGGATTTTCAAACCAGTTTCAAACTACGGAACAAAACATTAATGCAATGATCAATTTTTTTAAAATCGAAAGCGGAAGAAAGGCGTTTTTCAACAGCAGTTTGTAACTCCTGGAGCATGCGCAGAAGGATTTTTAAGTCAAATTTGACGTCAGATGACTTCAGATATGACCCAACGATTTATACGACGTCAAAAATCCTTCTGCGCATGCTCCAGGATTTTCAAACCAGTTTCAAACTACGGAACAAAGCATTAATCGATTTTTTAAAAATCAAAGGTGGAAGAAAGGCGATTTTTCAACAGCAGTTTGAAACTCCTGGAGCATGCGCAGAAGGGTCAAATTTGACGTCAGATGACTTCAGATATGACGGACCAACGATTTAACGACGTCAAAATCCTTTTGCGCATGCTCCAGGATTTTCAAACCAGTTTCAAACTACGGAACAAAGCATTAATCGATTTTTTAAAAATCAAAGGTGGAAGAAAGGCGATTTTTCAACAGCAGTTTGAAACTCCTGGAGCATACGCAGAAGGATTTTTAAGTCAAATTTGACGTCAGATGACTTCAGATATGACCCAACGATTTATACGACGTCAAAAATCCTTCTGCGCATGCTCCAGGATTTTCAAACCAGTTTCAAACTACGGAACAAAGCATTAATCGATTTTTTAAAAATCAAAGGTGGAAGAAAGGCGATTTTTCAACAGCAGTTTGAAACTCCTGGAGCATGCGCAGAAGGGTCAAATTTGACGTCAGATGACTTCAGATATGACGGACCAACGATTTAACGACGTCAAAATCCTTTTGCGCATGCTCCAGGATTTTCAAACCAGTTTCAAACTACGGAACAAAGCATTAATCGATTTTTTAAAAATCAAAGGTGGAAGAAAGGCGATTTTTCAACAGCAGTTTGAAACTCCTGGAGCATACGCAGAAGGATTTTTAAGTCAAATTTGACGGCAGATGACTTCAGATATGACGGACCAACGATTTAACGACGTCAAAATCCTTTTGCGCATGCTCCATTTTCAAACCAGTTTCAAACTACGGAACAAAGCTAATAATTAATGCAATGATCGATTTTTTTTAAATCAAAGGCGGAAGAAAGGCGATTTCTCCTTATTAGCGGGGCCGCTTCATATTTCTTTCCGTAAACTGACCGCCCAACGCCTCCAGCAACTCATCACCTTTTTTTCTTTCTAGTTTCTTTAAAGAAAAAGGTCTGAAACTCATACCATAGTGGCATTTGAAAAAAGCGAGATTTAGGTGGCATCTTGTGAGTTAACGGGCGATAAACTTTATAAGCGCAAGAAGGCCCCATTAGGTACGCATTTGAGGAATGCACTTTAAGAACTCCTTCCCCGGCACATATGTTGAATAGCAACATTTCGAACAATCGCTTGTTCTTCAAAATAGAAAGAAATTCGTCTAGTTCTATGTGAAGCGAGCAGGAAGAGTTTTAAGGTTTTACCTCCCGGTGATTTAGTACCATTAAAAAGCTCTTCTCCCGCCTTTCAATCCCCGCTATCCACCTAATTGAAAACTATATCTCACTCCTTCACTTAAACTCTCGTTTGTAACTCGTTATTTGAGCACCTGGTCTTTCAACCACTCGAAAACGCTTCTCGGCTGAAAAAAAGGGGACAACTCAGGGTCAAAATCGTTCCAAAGCAAACCTGATTTCAAATTTGAAGGCTAAAAAATATTAGCTTTGTTCCAACCGCAGTTTGAAACTCCTGTAGCATGCGCAGAAGGATTTGGACGTCACATTAAGACTTCGTTCATGTCCGTCAAATCTGACGTCAAATTAGACTTGCAAATCTTTCTGCGCATGATCCAGAGGACAGGATTTAAAGTGTCTAGGTAAAGTCATAGTAGAGAAAGCTTTAGCGGCTTAGCATAATGTATTATAAAAGCTTAGAAGTTGGAGAGATCGACTTTTCCTTCAGCTAATTTTCGCCTTCGAACCGATTTCACACTTAATTGGTCTTCGAGAAGAAGAGAAAATATGAATTATTTATTTAGGTATTAAAAAAAATCCACCTAAAAAGTCCGATGTCCAATTAGGGAGTTAACAAGGGGATTTAAATGTGTGGGGTCTTTTGTGAGCGGTAGCTTGGAACGTAATGGCCTTTTAATTGTCCTCTTTTCCGATGAGAGAAACCCGCGGGGCGGCCCTGCATTGTTGTGACCGATCGTTTAAATAACGGGTCAAGGAGACCCCTCAAAATAAACCATTTAAAGCCGTTTGCAACTGGTTTGGAACTCCTGGAGCATGCGCAGAAGGATTTGCACGTCAGGACATGACTTCAGAATTAACGTACAAACGATTTGAACGACGTATTTGACGTCCAAATCCTTCTGCGCATGCTTCAGGAGTTTCACACTACGGTTGGAGCTAATATCTATAAACCAATAATGGTTATCACAGTCATTTCTTTCTCAATTATTTGATATTATTTCCATTTTGATATTTAAACAAAAAAATTAGTTTTTGAGCCTCAAAATTAATGTGTGACCTCAAAATTTTTTTCTTCTTCAACAAAAGTAAGCATAAAATTTATTACAAATGATTGAATAAAACACACATCCAGACTTTCTGATATTGCAAATCGGAAGGACACCCCAGTTCCCTCAAAATAAACCATTTAAAGCCGTTTGCAATTGGTTTGAAACTCCTGAAGCATGCGCAGAAGGATTTGCACGTAAGATTTGACGTCAGATAACTTCAGAATTAACGTACAAACGATTTGAAAGTCGTCGAATCCTTCTGCGCATGCTTCAGAAGTTTCACACTGCGGTTGGAGCAATGCTAATATGTATCTACATATAAACCAATAATGGTTATCCTTATCACAGTCATTTCTTTCTCCATTATTTGATATTATTTCCATAAATTTGATATTTCAACAAAAAAAAAAAGTTTTGATCCTCAAAATTTTTTTCTTCTTCAACAAAAGTGGCCGTAAAAATTACTAAAAATTATTTTAAAATACACACATCAAGACTTTCTGATATTGCAAATCGGAAGGAGACCACAGTTCCTTCAAAATAAACCCTTTACAGCCGTACGTTTGAAACTAGTTTGAAACTCCTGGAGCATGCGCAGAAGGATTTGCACGTCAGGACGTCAGATGACTTCAGAATTAACGTACAAACGATTTGAACGACGTCTTCCTTCTGCGCATGCTTCAGGAGTTTCACACTGCGGTTGGAGCAAAGCTAATATCTAAAAATGGTTATCACAGTCATTTCTTTCTCCATTTTTTTATATTATTTCCATAAATTTGATATTTAACAAAAAAAAATTAGTTTTTGAACCTCAAAGTGTGGGACCTCAAAATTTTTTTTCTTCTTCAACAAAAGTGGCCGAAAAAATTACAAAAAATCCAGACTTTCTGATATTGCAAATCGGATAAACTGAGAAAAGTTGCACAACTTTTGTGTCCCGAAATTTTATTTTAATGTCAATCCTTTTTACGGCTTATCTAATTTAGGAAATGGGATGTCGTGATATCGCGGGACGAGGTGACATTGTAGCCGAAATAACCTGATCGATAAAAATTGATTTTCAATGCTCCCCCCTCTCGAAATATGCTAACTGGCCTTAATAAAACTCCTGTTTTATTGTCCATTATCTCTTTTATATTTTGTCATAAGTGGTTTTTTTCGCCCGCTCTTAATTTTCATTTTTTATTGTAGGTTTTTGAAGGTTTTAATGGAGTGGAGGGAGATTTCGTGAAAATCTTTCAAGTATTCAAGAAAAAAAAACCTTCTGCGCATGCTACAGGAGTTTCAAACTGCGGTTGGAACAAAGATAGCCTTCAAATTTTCGTACCTACTTTAAATTAAGGTTTTGACATTTTGATTTATACGAAGACATTAATCTGAAGTAGAAATTTCACCACGAGCGAGGAAGGAGAAAGAAAAAAACAACCTTTAAAAAGTTATTGATAGAAATAAACCGTTGCGAAAGTATTACTTTTTAAAGGATGTATAACACAATAGTCGGTTAAAATATTTCGTAAGACGTCAATCACCGATATCGGGAAGCGACAACTTGGAACCTACGCCCAGTTTTTTAAAAATTTATTTATTTAAGGCTACCACATCGGTCAAAACTTGCACAAGTAGCCCCTCCGGCGATTTTAAATGTCATCCCTATATTATAAGTCTTTTAATTTGGGAGTTAATCGAGTAAAAGGTGTTTCGAAAATAATTTTTGAGCAACTTTTCTTTATCTTTCTTCATGTCTGGACCCACACGAAACCTTTCTTGAAACGCGTTCAAATCACTCGGACATACTGAAAAGGTCATGGCGACTGAGCAACGAAAATAGATTTTTAACAGTTATTGCATTACCCTCCATGTCAGGTTTTTGGGAAAGGGTCTTCCGGTCGATTATGGATCTCTATTTTGTCGGTGGTTCCGCCCGGCCGTCCAATTTTTCCACGTACTTAACACTTCACGGGCAAAATTGTAACATATTTTCACAAAAATGTATATTAGCTTTGTTCCAACCGCAGTTTGAAACCCCTGGAGCATGCGTAGAAGAATTTGACGTCATATTAGAAGTCGTTCAAATCGTTTGTCCTGAGTCATCTGACGTCAATTATGACGTGTAAATCTTTCTGCGCTTGCTTCAGGAGTATCAAACCTGTTAAACTGCGGTTGGAACAAAGCTACTTTTCCGAGAAATTCACGATTTTTGAACTTTGAAAAAATAGCGGAGATATAATTTTTAAAATTGCGCTACGGTTCGATTTTCACAAAATTCACCTGATATTTTTTGAAAAAAAAAAAAAAAAATTTTGTGGGGAAAAAACAAAAATTAGATAGAAAAATAGTTCCCACGGACGAGACGGGCATTCCTCCGGCAAAAAATTAGGAAATTCGAAAAAAAAAAAAACTCGGAAAATTATAAAAAAAAAAACTTAGAAAATTTTTTGGAAAAAAAAACTTCCCCCTCCCTTATATTTGCCCCTCCGTCATACTTCCCCTCCCTTATATTTCCCCTCCGTTATACTGCCCTCCCTTGTACTTCCCCCTTCTTTATACTTCGCTCCCTTATACCTCCCCCTCCTTTATACTTCCTCCTCTTTAAGGAAGTTTTCGTTGGAAGCTCTTCAA
Source organism: Orius insidiosus (assembly GCA_014119065.1). NCBI lineage: Eukaryota > Metazoa > Arthropoda > Insecta > Hemiptera > Anthocoridae > Orius > Orius insidiosus. The sequence goes on from JACGAQ010000964.1 coordinate 49,113, forward strand.
ACTAGTACAGACAGCTAGTTCTTTTTTTTTTTTATCAATATATATTTGTTATACTTCCCTCCCTTGTACTTCCCCCTCCGTTATACTTCCCCTCTCTTATATTGTCCCCTCCGTTATACTTCCCCTCCTTTATACTTCGCTCCCTTATACCTCCCCCTCCTTTATACTTCCCCCTCTTAAGGAAGTTTTCGTTGGAAGCTCTTCAAACTAGTACAGACAGCGAGTTCTTTTTTTTTTTGTTCAACAGTATCACAATAACTTTTCTTTGAGAAAAGGCATAATTAATAAAGTGGGAAGTTGAAAATATTCGCTCAGAATTTATGTAGATAAAATGAGCTGTAAATAAAGAAATGAATGGGACCTACGTCCACGGGAAAGAGAAATATGGATCTCGAAGACGGGTTATTGCCGCAAATTGATATCCGGAACGTCATAAATCTGTTGGGGCCCCCATTGTACAATACCGGAGGGTTACGGAGCCTTTTCTGTCATTAGACCACCCTCTCTTCGCCTTTTTGACCCCGATTTACTAGCGAGGATTTCAAGTTACAAATAGGTATAAATTAATGGCTTACCTGTATGTATCCTTTGGTGGGCTTTTAAATGTGAACTTTTAGTATACACTTTATTACAGCCTGAAAAAAGAAAATATTTTTTAATAATCAAGGTATAAAAATCCCTTTGTCCAAAAACGGGCAAGAACAGCCTAAATTTCTCTCTACTATCGAATTAACTTTGTCTGGTTTGAAACTCCTGGAGCATGCGCAAAAGGATTTGGACGTCATATTTGACATCAGATAACTTCAGATTTGACGGACAAACGATTTGAACGTCTAATTTGACATCCTTCTGCGCATGCTCCAGAAGTTTCAAATCAGTTTCACACTGCGTTTCGAACACACATTTTTGAGAAAATATGTTAAAAATCGGGTGACAATTTTGGCTGTTAAGGGAAAAAATGGGACGGCCAGACGGAACCATAGACAAAATAGTGATCTCCATAATGGAAGTCCCCAAAAACCTGACATGGAGGGTAATACAATAACGGTTAAAAATCTGTTTTCGTTGCTCAGTCATCATGACCTTTTCAGTCCGAGTGATTTGAACGTTTGAAACTCCTGATGCACAGAAGGATTTTGACGTCATATTTGACATCGTACAAATCTGAAGTCATCTGACGTCACATTTGACGTCCAAATCCTTCTGCGCATGCTCCAGGAGTTTCAAACCAGTTTCACACTGCGGTTCGAACACGATATACATTTTTGTGAAAATACGGTTAAAAATCGGGTGACAATTTTGGCTGTTAAGGGAAAAAATGGGACGGCCAGACGGCACCATAGACTTGGAAGTCCCCAAAAACCTGACATGGAGGGTAATACAATAACTGTAAAAAATTTATTTTCGTTGCTCAATCACCATGACCTTTTCAGTATGTCCGAATGATTTGAACGCTTGAAACACCTGGAGCATGCGCAGAAGGATTTGGACGTCATATTTGACATCGTTCAAATCTGAAGTCATCTGACGTCATTTGGCGTCCGAATTCTTCTGCGCAAACCTGTTTCAACGGTTAGGACAAAGCTATTAAAATAAAAATTAATGTTACCGCGTCCCAAAAACCAAACTTCTCTTAGAAAAAGTTAATCTATATATGGTTTTTAAACATTTTTACAATTAAAAAGATTTTAGGTATAGCGAGCGCTCTTTATGGGAGGAAAAAATGCTGCCTGAAATTTATTCCAAATGTACAAGGCCTCTTTTCCGGTAGGCGTTTATTTCCACGCTGATTGGGCAGAACAAGACGAATAAAAACCGGGGAAAACTTCCATTACTCGCGGAAAAGTGGGGGGAATCGTTGTTAAAGAAAAAAACGAAATGAAAATGGCTTCGTATTTTATCAAGAGAAAAATGCCGGATGCGTTTTAAGTCCGAAACTAATTTCTTTGTCAACAGATAAAGCATTTTTTAGGAGACGAATTTCCGTTTTGATACCCATCTTGAAGGGAAACAATAGTTATGAGGTCAGGGGAAACAAAGTATTAAGAGATTTTTTTTTTCTTTTGGACAATGAGGCTAATGGGTGCCGTTTTTACCTCTTGTCATTGAGAGAGGAAACACGTATAAAAGTGACAGGTTCGACTTAATGGTCTTCAGGTCTCATTGATAGGCTTTTACAAACCTTATTTTTGCCTTTTTACACATTTTGAGAATATTACCCCTCCTTGAAAGATAAGAGAGGCGACTATTCCATTGACGCCACCTTTGAAAGGAAACCGTCTGAGTTTTTTTTCTTCTTCCGAGAAATTTGGGGCAAAGGAAATAGCTTTCAACTGCAAAAGCTTCTGGAGCATGCGCAGAATGATATGCCCGTCAATTTTGACGTCAGATGTTTTCAGATATGAGGGATTTGAACGACGTCAGATATGACGTCCATATCCTTCTGCGCATGCTCCAGGAGTTTCAAACTGACCAAACGGCTAGACACCTTTGAAAGGAAACCGTCTGAGTTTTCTTCTTTCGAGAAATTTGGGGCGAAGGACTATTTCCTTCTGAAAACATCTGACGTCAAAATTGACGTGCATATCATTCTGCGCATGCTCAAGGAGTTTCAAACTGAACAAACGGCTTGACACCTTTGAAAGGAAACCGTCTGAGGTTTTTTTCTTCTTCCGAGAAATTTGAGGCGAAAGAAATAGCTTTCAACCGCAAAAGCTTCTGGAGCATGCGCAGAAGGATATGGACGTCATATCTGACGTCGTTCAAATTTGGTTCAGTTTAGGTATCTGAAAACGTCTGACGTCAAAATTGACGTGCACATCCTTCTGTGCATGCTCCAGGAGTTTCAATCTGAACAGGCTTGACAAAAATAATATTTATTTAAAGAAGCTTACCAATAAACGTACAGTGGTGTATCCGTCGCTTTTCAAGCTCGGGATTATTCCTCCTGTTGTATTTGCCCTGAGGCCTTAACTGGAGGGGTAGGGAGGTGGCGGAGTCCGCCGGGGGAGGCCGACGTTATCGACTTGTGGTCGGCCATAACACGTCGTCAGACCAGTACCTTTTTCGCATTTTATTAACGGGTGTAGGACCTAAAAGAAAAGTTAGTTTATGTAAATAAGATAGTGCGGAATTACTTGGTCTTCTGGGAACTCCATTTTGACTTGTGTGACTGATCCAAGCATTTCGGCGTTCTCAGGGTCTAGTTTTTGTATCGACGACGCGATATCTTCCCATAAGGGGGCAGGTTTGAGGAATACGTCATCGTCTTGTGATAGGACCGTCCGCTGGGAGACGTAACTCAGCGAGCTCGGCCGGGGTTCGAAAAATTCGTCGATTTGACCGGCGGACTCCCGCCGTGGTCGGTCCAAAAGCTCTGTCGTCACTTCGAGATCTAACCTATGTAGCTCCTGCTTCACCAGATACGCTTCTAAAACGTCCCCTGTCTGAAAAATAATCAAAATCAATACCTCAAAAACTAAAACCGACAGGAATTAAAAGTATGGTTTTAAAGGTAGATTTCGAAGAGAAGACGGCCTTTGAAGTAAGAGATAGAATGGGGATGAGTGACCGCTCCTGTAAGAACAACCTCTTGGACTCTCCCTGGGCGCCAGGGCAATATGGCGAAAGCCCCCCCCCCCCCCGGGTGAAAGCCGGTATCAGTTAAGCGAAGTAGAAAAAGAATAACATAACCAATAACCACCAATTCCAGAGAAAGGAGCATGCGCAGAAGGATATAGACGTCAAATCTGACATCGTTCAAATCGTTTATCCGTCATATCTGAAAACATGTGACGTCAAAATTGATCCTTCTGCGCATGCTCTAGGAGTTTCAAACTGAACAAACGGCTTGAGGACGACAAAAATAATATTAAATATTATTTTTTATATAAAGATGACTTTTTTTATATAAATTTTATATAAATCACCAAATACCAGAGAGAGAGAGAAAAAAAGATCCATATTCGATTAGACCCTCCGGGGTCTGGAAGACTCTTCCCCAAAAACCCGACGTCGAGGGTATCACAATAACTTCTGTTAAAAGGGGGATTTGAATTTTACATGGGGTTTAAATCACAATTAGGCGATTTACGCATTTTCCTAGCAATCAAAAACACTGTGTAAAAAACACCCCGTCTCGCAAAAACTCTTCTGCAGCAGCCAGAAAAAGTTGTATCATCTTCAACGCCCGTGCTCCCGTTTTCAAAGCTCTCCTTGGTGGCGCCGAGAAACGCTTGTTTACAGGTATGTAATTAATCAGTGATTACTGATTAGTTAGATTATATGTTATCAATTACTCTGAAATCCTCAAAATTTCTGAAAGGAGGCTTGTCTACAGGCTTCCTCCCTCAGTGTTCTAAACATTCCTAAAAACTGTGTTATCCTTGATTAAAAAGCATTTAGGGACGCCGCTAGGGGAGCTTTGAAAACGGGAGAACGGGTTGATACTATAACTTTTTCTATAACTTTTTTTCAGGGCACTAGGAGAGCTAACAGGACGGTGAGAAGAAGAACACACCAAAGGCGAAAAACGGGGTTTTCAGAGTTGTATATCTCAGCACTCTGTGTACCGATCGACTTGAAATTGTCAGCATTTACTCATGTCGAATCATAGAAGACCTGTATAAAATTTGAAGTCGATCGGTACACAGGGTGCTGAGATCCGTTCGTACTTTTTCCGCTTTCGGACGGGTTTGCTTGGTGGGGCGGAACACTACCGCGTTCTAGATACCTTAGGAGGGGGGAGTATAACGGAGGGGGAAGTATAAGGGGGAGTATAAGGGGGGAAAGTATAACGGAGAAGTATAAGGGAGGAGAATATAAGTTAAGGGAAGGTTTTCGCATTTCCCTATACCTAACGATTTTTTCTTTCTTTTTTTTCCTGTATTGATTACCAGATTGTTTCTTAAGACGATTTGTCTTGTCGGTGTGTATACGCTGAATCACGTGGACCATTAATATCCAAGGTAATTATGTCAGAGTCCCCCCATTTTCAATTTGTCTCCCCCACAGAATATCATCCTTTTGTTATTAATTTTTTTCTTTTTCAAATCGATTATTTTGGACGTCTATAGGGCAAAAATTCGTCATTTCAGTTAGATCATCGATGAAAAATTATGGAATCTTGAGGATTTTTCTCTCGATATGGGTCAGATGAATCATATGGACAGAGAAAATTCCAGGATTAGCATAGATGAGTCATGAAAACAATTGAAATTTCATCATCGCCCACCCATTCATTTTAAGGAAATTTAAAATTATGAGTAATTTAAGAAGAAAAAGGAAGTTAAAAAACACAAGAAAAAAACGAAGGACTTAATTAAACGTTAAAGGGAGATTTCGTTTATTTTTCGTGCACGTACTAAATCTTATACGGTGAGTAGATTTAAATTAGCTGAAGACCGTTTTTCGCCTACTTGAAATCGAGAGAGGAAGGAAAAAAAGTTGTTAAAGGCTGAGAAACACCCTTTAATGAGAAGAACGCTTCCTCGATAAAATCTGACAAGGAGTTGTGATTTTTAATTAGAAAAATAAAATGACAAACGAAATCTGATAAAATTGTTTATAAATTTGCTGTACAACAGTAGTTTAGTTTAATTGCCAAAGTTTTTTTTGCTATTAAAAGTTACAGAGGGAGAAAGAATGAAAAAAACGGATATTTCACGACCGGTTTCGGCGTAATACGCCTCATCAGGTGAACTATTTCCTTATTTTCATTCTCCTACACTTTTTACTTGACTTTCATTAGACGGTATTATGGACACCGCGGGAAGGTGGACAAACTATCCGTTTATACGGCACCCCCTCGGGCCCCACTACCTCCTAATTGTCATTACACCACCTCTTTTTATACCTATTAAGGAATTCGAAGTAATTTTTACTATAGGGTTTTTGGTTCATGCGTAATCGCGCAAATAGGGAACGTTTTATGGATGCTATTAAAAGTTACAGAGGGAGAAAGAATGTCCATAATACCGTCTAATGAAAGTCAAGTAAAAAGTGTAGGAGAATGAAAAATAAGGAAATAGTTCACCTGATGAGGCGTATTACGCCGAAACCGGTCGTGAAATATCCGTTTTTTTCATTCTTTCTCCCTCTGTAACTTTTAATAGCATCCATAAAACGTTCCCTATTTGCGCGATTACGCATGAACCAAAAACCCTATAATAAAAGTTTTTTTGTCTAAATTTTTATTTTTTGGCTTTTGACAGCTGGCACCTTTATGAAAACCTCACAAAGACCACAAATGGATTTTCCATAAAAATGAATTTTTGGTACCTGTGAGTTTACGATACCAGAACAACACGCATGCGCGAGTTTTAGTGTTAAGTTCCCGCGTTTTTTCAAAAATTCATCTCGAACGGGAATTCTCGCGCATGCGCGTTGTGTTTCTGGAACAAATTAGGTCGGATTTTCATAAAATTTCACCCAATAATTCTTATTTGTGCTACACCCATTTTCGTACTCAAAAAGAATCTTCAAGATCCTGGCCTATCTGACCTACAACCCCCCCCCCCCCCCCCCAATTTAAATTTTTGGTACTTGTGAGTTTACGATACCAGAAAAACACGCATGCGCGAGCTTTCATGTTACATAAGTTCCCGCGTTTTTTCAAAATTCATCTCAAACATGAATGCTGCGCATGCGCGTTGTACCATTCTGGAACAAAATAGGTCGGATTTTCATATAATTTTCACCCAATAATTCTTATTTGTGCTACACCCATTTTCTTACTCAAAAGAATCTTCAAGATCCTGGCCTATCTGACCTACAACCCCCCCCCCCATTTAAATTTTTGGAACTTGTGAGTTTACGATACCAGAAAAACACGCATGCGCGAGCTTTCATGTTAGATAAGTTCCCGCGTTTTTTCAAAAATTCATCTCAAACATGAATGCTGCGCATGCGCGTTGTACCATTCTGGAACAAAATAGGTCGGATTTTCATATAATTTTCACCCAATAATTCTTATTTTTGCTACACCCATTTTCTTACTCAAAAGAATCTTCAAGATCATGGCCTATCTGACCTGCACCCCCCCCCCCCCCCCATTTCAATTCTAAAATTGTGCTTTATTACCTAATTAATCCATAATTTAAAAGCTGATAAACAGGATCGTTAATAATGAGTTAAGAAACTTATACCTTAAATGTCACACTAAACATTCGGATAAGACAAAATAACAAAGTTTATAACCCAATTCGTACAACCGAATTTAAGCTTGGAGAATTAATTATTGAGAATTCCATAAATAAAGTGAAATAATAGCTGCCTTTCAGACTAATAATATTCTTCAGTTGCGAAAAGGCAATAAAGATCTCGAAAAGAACCTACGAGGCTATTTATAAAAAAAAGGTGTACTGAGACACCTTATATTTAACGCAGGTAGCCAATGAATCTTTTGACTAGGATCGCAACGTTTTGAGAAATGTACGGTGTTATTATAAAAGAAACGCCGGGACATGTTTATATCCGCGTGGGCAAACGTTTTTCTAGAGCACAAAACGTTTTCATGTCCCGAACAAGACTTCTCACACCCATGTCCGATGATTTACCCCTTTTACGATTTATAATATCTCTGTTTATTTTACTTCTTTTTCAAAACATGAATAAATGAGGCGTTTAAAATCAAACCCTGCGAAGTTCATTTTTCCATTTTTCTTGGATTTAACCCCCCCGGTTCAGTAAGTACCGACTTCCGCTCAGACTCAGATTTTTTTTTCGAATTTTAGCGATTTTTAAAACATGCTTTTATTCATCGACTTTTTTCAGCGCTTTGAATCTCGGAAACGGCCTATCCTACAATGAAGTTGATTTTGTCTAATTTGTAGGAAATTTTATCACCTTTCATTTTTGTAAAATACATTTTTTGGCTACGACGTACCGTTTTGAAGATACAGGCGAAAAACCCAGAAAAGTCATGCTCCATTTTCCAGACTCAAAATTTTTTCGTTTTTTGCACTGTTTTTCGCCGCCGTGTAGCTCGGGCGCCGTTGGTCGCACAAAAAATTTTATTTAACTGAATTTATAGGAAATTTAGTCAGCTTCCTTTTTTAACTTGTATCTTTTTTGGCTACAACGTACCGTTTTGACGATACAGTAGAAAAACCCCGAAAAGTCACGCTCCATCGCCCCAAGGTTAACAATTTTTTTTTCGTTTTTTTGCACTTTTTTTCGCCGATGTGTAGCTCGGGCACCGTTGGTCGTACAAAAAATTTTATTAAACCAAATTTGTCGGAAATTTAGTCAGCTTTCTTTTTTAACTTATATATGTTTTGGCTACGACGTAGCGTTTTGACGACACAGGCGAAAAACCTCGAAAAGCCACGCTCCATCGCTCCCGAGGTCAAATTTTTTTCCGTATTTTGCCCGCGTGTAGCTCGGGCGCCGTTGGTCATACAAAAAAATTTATTAAACCGAATTTATAGGAAAGTTAGTCAGCTTCCTTTTTTGACTTATATCTTTTTTGTCTACGACGTACCGTTTTGGAGAAAAAAGCGAAAAACCGGGAAAATCCGCGTTAACCCACTGGAAAACTATTTAAGATTTTATAAACTTTGTGAAGTAAACTCATTCTTTGAAAAAACTGGAGGGGGATGAAAAGATCCGTCGAATACACCACCGCCTTCTAATATTGACTTTGTACTTTACAGGCCTCCTTAACCCCCTCCCGAATAACCTAATTCATAAAAAACTGCGGGGGAATAATTTAATTGCTCAAAGTCAATACGGGGGAAAAAATGTACAGTAGATGTATGAATACGCCTTCGTATTATTAACATACATGAAGTACGACTTTATACAGACATAACTTTCCTTAGTGTCACTGGACAACAATGTCAAATTAAATATGCTACAGAAACATAAATAATTTCCTTGTTTAAATATTTGTTATGAAACTCGGTCGATTAAATCGAATAGCACAATTAATGACGTAGTTGAGGATCATTTGTAATGAAAGAAAAAAAGTTGTGTTGTCGTTGAATTACAGAAGTCATTTGGCTACGTGTTCTTAATAAGCTGTTTACAACATGTAGCCCCGCTGTGAGATTGATATTATTTCGAGTTTCGGCCGGATTGCTCTCCAGCTGCGTGAACTAAGACCTCTTTTTTTTCCCCCCGGATTGATAATATTCACCCACGGTGGTCTCGAATGTCTTAATTTTTTGTAAATATTGTTGAAAAATTGAAAAATTAGGGGGCACAATGGAAGAGGAACAAAAGAGCCCTCTGTCCCTCCGAGAAGCACGTTCGACAAACAATCAAATAGTAAAATTAACGGCTCTCAGAAAATGTGGCGCCGTAATGAATACCCCTTCCATAAAAGAAAAAGATTGTCTTTTATTCAATAGATAAGGTGAGAAAAATAAATACCTTAGAAGCGATTGCATTAGATTTCGGTAACCTAAAAATGGTGGTTAAACAAGTTTTTAGTAATTTTTAAGTACCGAAACTCCATTTCAAAAACGGCTAAAGATATTAGCTTTGTCCCAACCGCAGTTTGAAACTTCTAGAGCATGCGCAGAAGGAAATTCGACGTTGTTCAAATCGTTTGTCCGTCAACTCTGAAGTTTTCTGACGTCGAATTTGAAGTGCAAATCCTTTTGCGCATGCTCCAGGAATTTCAACCCAGTTCCAAACAGCGGTTGGAACAGAGAAAATATTGCAAAACGCCCAAATTAACATAAATCCGTCAAAAATTTTATAAAAAGATTGCTCTCCGGATAAAATAAAAATGAGGAAAACAACATAAACGGGCGTTCCTAGATATATGGTCCGAAACTCTCTTAAAAAGGGAATTTTTCTGCCAAAAAACTGACGAAAACTCAATTTGAAAAACGGCTAATGATATTAGCTTTGTTCCAGCCACAGAGGTTTGGAACTCCTGAAGCAGGCGCAGAAGGATTTGTCCAATCAGAAGTCATCTGCCGTCAAATTTTACGTTCAAATCCTTCTGCGCATGATCCAGGAGTTTCAAAGCAGTTCCAAACATCAGTTAGAACAAAGCAATTATTGCAAAACGCCCAAATTCTCTTAAATCTGTCAAAAATCTCATAAAAAGATTGTTTTCCGGATAAAATAAAAATGAGGAAAAACACATAAACTGGCGTTCCTAGATATAGGGTCCCAAACTCTCTAAAAAAGGGAGTTTTTCTGCCAAAAACTGACGAAAACTCTATTTGAAAAACGGCTAATGTGAAATTAGCTTTGTCCCAGCCACAGAGGTTTGGAACTCCTGAAGCATGCGCAGAACAATTTGTCCAATCTGAAGTCATCTGCCGTCAAATTTGACGGTCAAATTCTTCTGCGAATGCTCCAGGAGTTTCAAACCAGTTCCAAACAGCAGTTGCAACAAAGCAATTATTGAAAAACGCCCAAATTATCATCAAAAATCTAATAAAAATCCGTCCGAAACTCTCATTAACAGGGAGTTTTTTTGCCAAAACACCATTTGAAAAACGGCTACAGATGTAAAACGCCCAAATTAACATAAATCCGCCGAAATTCTCATAGAAAGATAGCTTTCCGGATAAAAAAGTGAGGAAAACTCCGCAAAAATTTTTCTCTTGGCCGAAAAAATCTAGTGAAACGACTAAAAATCAGGTAAATTGTAGGTAATTTGCTGTTTATTTTAGAAATTCTCGATTATTTAGGCATAGCTATTCCTCAATGGTAGAACGTTACCATTCTTCTCTCCTACTCGACCCAACTCCATTTAAATTCTTACGTCCCACGTGTCTTATCTAAATTATAACTCCATGTTTTGACAAGTTTTTTTTTTCTGCCGTACAAAGGTACCTAATTCACATTTCAGCGGGTTTAAATTACAGCGGAAAATCAAAATCTAGCGAGATTTATTAGCTTTGTTCCAACCGCAGTTTGAAACTGGTTTGAAACTCCTGGAGCATGCGCACAAGGACTTGGACGTCAAATTTGACGTCGCTCAAATCGTTAGTCCGTCAAATCTGACGTGCAAATCCTTCTGCGCATGCTCCAGGAGTTTTAAACCAGTTTCAAATTGCGGTTGGAACAAAGCTATCGTATGTCATCTAATTTAGGTTTAATTAAAGCACCTTCCTTTTCATATAAATCACCTGAGTTATTAATAGTTTTTTTTTTCTTTTCACATTTTTGAGTGCGAAAAAAAATTTGCATAGCTAGTTTTATTTTACAGCCGGTATTAAAACCTCAGTATAAAATTGGATAGAACTCTCAGGACGTAAAACATGGAATATTATTACTTCTCGAATAATTTTCGATTCAGGAGCACTATGCAATTTTTTTCTTTTTTTTGCAAGTGGCGAAGAGCTAATAGCAGAAACCCTACGTTTATTGCTTTTTGAAATGAAACTTTTATTTATTGCTTTACGCTTCGAGAAGATAAGGGGCGAAGATTTACATAAATATTGAATCGTTTTCTATTTTCGGACTATCTCGAGACAAATAAAATATCGACAGAAACAGTATTGGTCGTAAAAAATATGAGAAACTAAACAAAATTCACTAAACTAGAAAAACTTTAAAGGTTGAAAAGAACATTCTTAAATCCAGCTTTGTTCTTGTTGAAACTGGAGCATGCGCAGAAGGATTTGCACGTCTAATTTGACGTCAGAACGATCTGAACGACGTCCAAATCTGCGCATGCTCCAGTAGTTTCAAACCAGTTTCAAACTGCGGCTGGAACAAAGCTAATATTGATTCTACAATAATTCGTAAACGATCGTGTATTATAATTAACCCGAAATTCCCTCGGGGGGAATTTGGCCATTTTAATCATTTTACGTAATAATTCGAAAATTAAAAGCCTCAATTTCAATAGCGCCGATCATGTTTTACCCTCTTTCCATATTATTAGAAAACGTTTAAAAAGTACAAAAATAAGGTTAACCTTTTTTAAATGCCTTCATAATCTCCGTACTTTATTTCTCGTAAAGTCGATAATGGCCCCTTTAAATCAAACACGATGATTTTAATTTTCATAAAGCATTTAGAAGGGAAGAGAAAAAAATGCCGTTTAATAAATTAATAAGTTTACTAATTTACAGAAGCCTTACGTTCCGTCATTATAGTTTAGAACATAATTAAATGAAGGGAAACCAGTCCTATTTGCAGTTATTTGAACGGATATTAATTTAAGTTCTTCTTTTCCGTGACTCTGAACATGTAAATTAATATTCTTTTAAGTGCTGCTAAGCCACCCGCAGAATGTAATTGATTTTTATCCTTTTTATAATTTAAATTAAGTTTGGAAGAGCTTTGTTCGCAGTTTGAGACTGGTTTGGAACTCCTGGAGCATGCGCAGAACGATTTTTCCGTCAAATCTGGAGTCATTTGACGTCTTTGATGTCCAAATCCTTCTGCGCAGGCTCCAGGAGTTTCAAACCTCCAAACTGCGGTTGGAACAAAGCTAATATATTGCATAACAGAAAAATTTGAGAAAACGTTTAAAAAACGCATTAAAGGATATCCTTAATAACCAAAAAATACGAGAAACTGGAACTAAAAAAAAAAGAAGAAAATCCAAACTAAACGATTTTGATTAATAAAACCGTCAAGCTTCTAATTAAAAAAAACAGGTACTTCATTTTTTCATACTTAACGCAGAATATAATTGATTTCTCTCCTTTATTATAATTAAAAACAAGTTTATAAAAGCTTTGTTCGCAGTTTGAGACTGGTTTGGAACTCCTGGAGCATGCGCAGAACGATATTTCCGTTAAATCTGGAGTCATTTGACGTCTTTGATGTCCAAATCCTTCTGCACATGCTCCAGGGGTTTAAAAACAGTTCTAAACTGCGGTTGGAACAAAGTTAATATATTGCAAAACAGAAAAATTTGAGAAAACGTTAAAAACGCATTAAAGGATCTACTTAATAACCAATAAATACGAGAAACTGGAACTAGAAAAACAGAAGAAGAAAATCCAAACAAAACTATTTTGATTAATAAAACCGTCAAGCTTCTAATTACAAAAACAGGTATTTCATTTTTTTCATACTTAACGCAGAATATAATTGATTTTTCTCCTTTATTATAAATTATAATTAAAAACAAGTCTATAAAAGCTTTGGTCGCAGTTTGAGACTGGTTTGGAACTCCTGGAGCATGCGCAGAACGATTTTTCCGTCCAATATGGAGTCATCTGACGTCCAATTTGATGTCCAAATCCTTCTACGCATGCTCCAGGAGTTTCAAACCAGTTCCTGAAACCAAAAAATACGAGAAACTGGTCAGGAATGAGAAAAAAATTAATAAAACAGTCAAGCTTCTAATTGAAAAGAAAAAAAATCAGATATTTCATTTTTTTCATACTTTAAAATAATTAGAGTTGAAATGCGGATTTAATGTTTGGATCAATTACCATTGATTTTTTTTCATGGTCGAACCACCCCCGTATTTAAGCCTCCATTCTGTGTGGTCTCATTCCTTTTGTAAATTTATTCCGATACTGATATGAAAGGATTTTTTTTTTCAAAAAGTAAAACATTTTTTATCCTAGAGACAGAAATTATACCAATATTCTGAAAACGATTTTAAATACCTCAAATAAGTAGATGAAGTAGGATAAAAATAATTTTTTTTTTTTATAATAGCTTTGTTCCAAACGCAGTTTGAAACTCAGGAGCATGCGCAGAAGGACTTAAACGTCAAATCTGAAGTCATCTGACGTGCAAATCCTTCTGCGCATGCTCCAGGAGTTTCAAACCAGTTTCAAACTGCGGTTGGAACAAAGCGAATATACGGGCCGTTAAAAGACCCGGATTTTCTGTTTGATAAATCTCAGGAATGGGTTTAATTTGTCCAAATTTGGGAGTCAGAGAACAGGTGGCCGAGATGTCCGAAAATGGAGGGGAAAGTAATTTATATTTTTTGTCATTTGTTTCTAAAAGTTTTTTTCCCTTTTTATGTTGGTCTTAAATTGACATGTGCAGGGACGGTAGTTGTCCGGTAAGAATCAAGATATGAAAGATAAGAGAGGATCGCGAGGATGAGAAGAAAAAACGGAAGATTTAAAAAAAGAAAGGGTAAAAAGACAATAGCAAGTTCGGCGTGTAGCGGCCTACACGTGTAGCCGGTATTCTTGTCAACGGCATACAAAGTAGAAGCTACGTCTCCCACACATTTTTTTATACCCCAACCTTTTGTGTCTTCCCGCTAATCTCGAATCATCATCAACTCCTCGACATCTTAAGACTTTTTACTTCAATTTCATTTATGAAGGCTGGCCAAATTCACAAAAACATATGTGACTTTCTTATGAAACTGAAGAAACGACATAGCAAAAATTTGATTTCTCTTTTAGAAACAAACCGCTGAAGGAATTGGACGTCAAATTTGAAGTCGTTCAAATCGTATGTCCGTCAAATCTGACGGATATAAGACCCACAAAAATCATGTCCAAAAGGAGTTTCTGAGACAAAAAAATGTGAAAACGCCAAAAATGGGAATTTTTTGGCCGATAGAAAGGACGGGAAAAATTAAAAGCCTGAGCGCCTGCTACCACAAATCAAGACCACGTCAAATTTGACGTGCAAATCCTTCTGCGCATGCTCCAGAAGTTTCAAACTGCGGTTCGAACAAAGGCATTAAAAGAGATCACTGTATAAAATAAGGGAAATATAAGATTAAAATAATGTTTGATTCTCTGAAGCTAATTAAATAATTATTATTAATTAGAAGGACAAAAAAAGTGTGAAATTTATAACTTAGTTGATAAAATAAAAAGACGTTTGAAGATTTATCGATCAGCTTTGTGTTCTACTGGCGCGTTTGAATCTCCCTCGTGCGGGGCGACATTTTAAGATCGTTGCGGGAGGAAAAAAAATAAATAAAATAAAAGTGTTAGAGTGATCTAAAGCCCAGTCTACGCTGCATCCCCATTCATGATCCTACAAGTCTGATAACGGAGAAAACAGGTTCCAAACTTTGATCTACAACTCGCGAGGGCCGATGAAAACCTCCGGATATCAAGCTGTGTTCTATCAGACCCGTCCTGATATTTTGATATTTTACAGTTCGAAGTCCGTTCCGAGTAATTTGAAAGTTTAGAACTTTATTTTGGTTTAAAACTAACGATTAACTCTTATATCTTGGTTCCAAACGCAGTTTAAAACTCCTGGAGCATGCGCAGAAGGATTTGGACGTCAAATTTGAAGTCGTTCAAATCGTTTGTCCGTCAAATCTGACGTGCAAATCCTTCTGCGCATGCTCCAGGGGTTTCAAACTGAAGTTGAAACAAAGCTTTTATTTTAAAAGGTAGAAGAAAGACGCCGCGACTACTCTTATTGCGGCAGAACAAAAAACGATATTTAGGCGTTTTATACTTCCAAAGTTTGGATAAAAAACTATTTAAGAGTTGATAATACCCAAAGCATGCGCAGAAGGATTTGGACGTCAAATTTGAAGTCGTTCAAATAGTTTGTCCGTCAAATCTGACGTGCAAATCCTTCTGCGCATGCTCCAGGTGTTTCAAACAGCGGTTGAAATAAAGCTATTATTTTAAGTTTAAAGGTAGAAGAAAGACAAGGCGACTAATCACTCTTGCGGCCGAACAAAAAACGAAATTTTGATATTTAGGCCTTTTATACTTCAAAATTTTGGATAAAAACTATTTAAGATTTGATCACTCAAAAGCGGAGAACAGCCAATAAGACCTTCAAACTGATAAATCTAATAGCTTTGTTCCAACCGCAGTTTGATACTTCCTGGAAGCTGAAAATTCCTGATGCGCAGAAGGATTTGCACGTCAAATATTACGCCACTTCAGATTTGACCCTTCTGCGCATGCTCCAGGAGTTTGAAATTGCGGATGGAACAAAGCTATTATCTTCCGGAGTGGAGCACTCTAGCGCTTCCAGTTGATATCTACTATTTTGCTCAATGGTCAGTCCGCTATCAATTTTATACTCAACGGTATAAACGAGATGGTAGGGCAATGTAGATGGTGAACACAGTATCCTGGGAAAATTATTATGTTAAAAAAAATGACGTAGTGGGTGTAGTGGGAAACATAAAGATAATTAATTGGGGATGTTTAAACGATCGTAAAAAGCACGTAGGCAGACGTTTTAATTTTATAAAGCTCCCGCCCTTCCATAAAAGTCATAAAGTTGGTACCAAAAAAAAAAGTCGAAGTAGCCACTGAGGAGCAAGCCCCTCAGGGGAGAAAATAATCGAATTTTTTCGTACTATTTAAAAAGCGATTAAAAAATGCCCGACAAGCTATCCACAGGTTTCCGAGAAACGTATGATTTAACTATTATGACGTCATTCATCACCTTCTTAGACACGCGAAACAATTTGAGAGATTTCCGTTGAAATCTTTTCTTTAAAAAATGGATTAAAACAATGTTTTGACCGAGAAATATAAGATCGAAAGCACAAAATCAGGTTTTTTTTTATATTAAAAAAGGAGTTTGAGGAATGTGGAGGGATTACTGCAGTAGACCTAAAACCTAAAACCTCTTTCTTATCCTCTTTTTTCTTTTTTTTTTCCGGTTCCCGCTCTGAAAACGAGTCTTTCAAGGGCGAACCTGATTGGCAAAGTTCCAAATTATGAAAGAAAAACGTTTGTTTACGTTATATTCGCTATTTTTATAAGCATTTTTGTTAAGTTTTTCAAAAAAACGCATATAAGAAATTCTTCAAGAATCAAGAAAATTGATCAAAAACCTTTTTGGGGAGAAAAACCGGCTAAACCTCCCAATCTTGAAAGAAGACCAAAAATCTTGTACATAAAATGCTGTTTTTGGGGCAGAAAAACCGACAAAAATGCAAAGTTTTTATTGGCTAAAGAATATAGAACACCCCAGACCCCTAAAATCTCTTCTTTCCTTCATCTTCCTTCTTTCTTCCTCCTCTTTCCTTTAGGCCGAAACTAAACTTTTATTTAATCATCTGATTTCTTACAATATTTAAAAAACGAAGAATTTCCCCGTGTTTGAATTACTCACGCAAGTTAAAATAAAAATCTTTACGAACTATAAATATATAAATTATTGGTGACCCCCCATGTTTAAACCGGGCACGCAACCTGCATTCTACATAAAATAACTTCAGACAAAGAATGTAAAAATATCAGATTTTTCTTTAAATGTGAGCTTGATTTGTACGGTATTTTACGAACTTTTTGACCTTCACACGTTTAATTTGCGCGATTCAATAAGGCGTTTTTTGTCGAGTTAATAATGGAGATAAATTTTAAAAATGCATTCGATAGTTTATGGCTTTCATTGAGATTTTATTTCAAGGCAAAAATCGATAATTTTATAAAAGTCAAAGTTTTTAAAATTTCCCTTCTTTTAACTTCATAATAGAAGTTATTGTTGTACCCTCTACGTCGGGTTTTTGGGGTCTTCCAGACCCCGGAGGGTCAATTGGAATATGGATCTATACCGATCTCAACTTTGTCTGTGGTGCCGGCCGGCCGTACCATTTTTTTTCCGGAACAGGGCCAGTTTTCAATCGATTTTCGCCTTTTCACACAAATTGTTTTAGCCGGTGAACAAGAATGAAAAGAGGGCGATTTTTGAATTTCGAAAAAATGGCAGCAATATGACTGTTTGAAATTTTAAAAAATTCGCTGCGGCAGAACCGTTGGTCCGATTTTCACCAAATTTTCACCAATTACTCCTTATATTGTTCAAGAATTTTGGTGTAAAAAATTGCCACTTTTTAATTATTGTTTTTTAGTAGGGAGAAATTTCGTTCTTCTACCCATTACGAGAGGCACATCCCTAGGCCAAAGAGCCCATTAATTCTACCTTGACTCTTAAAAAAAATTTCGAAAAAATAGAACTAAAAAAAAGAAAATTTTTTGAAAAAAAAAATCGGAAAATTTATCGAAAAAAAAATTAAAACTCGGAAAATTTTTCAAAAAAAAAAAAAAAAAAACAAAAATTAAAAAAAAAACAACTCGGAAAATTTTTCGAAAAAACTAACTTGGAAAATTCTCCTTTATACTTTCCCTCCCATATACATCCCATATACATATACATCCCCCTCCGTTATACTTCCCCTCCCATATACTGCCCACTCCGTTATACTTCCCCTCCCATATACTTCCTTCTCCGTTATACTTCCCCCTCCTATATTGTTACTTCTCTTTAAGGAAGTTTTCGTTGGAAGCTCTTCAAACAAGTATTTTAGGAAGTTTTGGAAGCTCTTCAATTACATACTTTTGTTTTCTTTGATGATTACCAAGTATTTTTTTCAAACGTTTTGTAAGTTTGGCAACAAAAAGTTCCTTTTCTTACGATCTAAATTTTAAATAGATGAAGATTTAAGGGAGATAGCTTGTGGATAAGGTGTTGTAAAGATCGCCTTCGCCTTTTTCACTCGAGCCAAACATTATTAAACGACCCTTTCATTATAAACGATCGCAATAGTACTTAAACAGCCAACACTTACTCCTACACGATTCCACGTGTCTCCATAACGCCTTACAAAAAAAAATCTTCTAAACTCAAATCTACATCCCCTCCGCCTTTTTACGGCTAATCAAGGACGAGGACGAAGGGGGGATTATATAATCTGATCCAGTTTCCGTTTCCTCGTCTTGAAGAACCACAAAGGTCGATCTATTGACATATCGGCAAAATCGACATTGATTGATTTGAGTGTCGAAATTAAATTGAGAAAATATTTTTTCATGTTACTCAAAATCTTATCCGGATAGAGGGCCTCGCGTGACTCTTTTATGCAAAAATTCAAATGAAGAAAGGTTTTTTAAAAAAAAAAAAGGTTGAGAATGGCCGTAAGACAAGCTTTACACAGGCATATCTCCGCCATTTTTTCAAAATTCAAAAATCGCTCTCCTTATTTTTTGGGAAAATTTGATGAAAATCGGTTCAAAACTGTGGCTGTGAAGTGTTCTGGAAAAAATGCTACGGACGGAATAACAGAAAGTATGTACTAGTTTGAAGAGCTTCCAACGAAAACTTCCGAGAGAAGTGAAAAAAAATATAGGAGAGGGAAGTATAAGGGAGGGGGAAGTACAACGGAGGGGAAGTATGACGGAGAGGGAAGTATAACGGAGGGGAAGTATAACGAAGAGGGAAGGTTTTTTTACGAAAAATTTTCCAACTTTTTTTTTTTAATTGTCCGAGTTTTCTTTATTAAAGCGTTTTTTTTGACAAATTTTTTAAGTTCTTTTTTTCGAAATTTTTTTAAGTGTCAAGGTAGAAATGATGTGATTTTTGCCCGAGAGAGGTCCCTCTCGTTAGGCGTGGAATATGAAATTTCTCCCCAAAAAAATGCTAATTAATGTTTAAAAAAATTATTTTTTTTTACACCAAAAAATCGTAAAAAATATAAGGAGTAATTAATGAAAATTTGGTAAAATCGGACCAACGGTTCGGCCGCAGCGAATTTTTTCAAATTTTAAACAGACATATCTCCGCCATTTTTTCGAAATTAGAAAATCGCCCCGTTAGTTTCTTGTTCGCCGACTAAAGAAAATTTTGTGAAAATCGGTTGAAAAAAATTCTACGGACGGACGGCCGGCACCACAGACAAAGTTGATATCGGTGAAGATCAATATTCGATTTGACCCTACGAGGTCTGGAAGACCCTTCCGCAAAAACCCGACGTGGAGGGTATCACAATAACTTCTTTAAGGAAGTTAAAAGTAGAGATCGGGGTCTGGAAGGCTTCAAAAACCCGACATGGAGCGTAAAACAAGTTAATTTAGAAAGTAAAAAAAAAAAAA
Organism: Orius insidiosus; assembly: GCA_014119065.1. Lineage (NCBI taxonomy): Eukaryota > Metazoa > Arthropoda > Insecta > Hemiptera > Anthocoridae > Orius > Orius insidiosus. The sequence continues at coordinate 68,825 of JACGAQ010000964.1, forward strand.
TCCTCCTGCTTAATACTTCCCCCTCCTTGATAATTCCCCTCCTATATTGTTCCTTCTCTTTAAAGAAAAAAAGTGTTTATATAAAACGCTAAGTCCCGTATCTTATCATATGTTGCTGTCAGTAAACAAAAATGCCCTTACACGTGCACTATAAAATTTAGAAGAGTTAAAATTAATTAAAGCGGTAAATTTACGATTTTAAAAAGCGTGTCCGTCAAAAGAATTTTCCTTTTACGATGCTTAAGGGCAATAAAAACAGAATTTCAAATTATTAAAAAAATGCGTCTTTATAAGGTAATTTAAAGCTAAGATCTGGATCGAAATCTGAATTTTCGCTCTATAATTTGAGGCATCCTCGCATTATTCTCGTTAAGGAACTGCCCGGGGGCGAACACTTGCCTTCGACGAGGAGGAAAGGAAAAAAACGATCGGATATTTTAATAATCGACTTTGGTGGTAGAAGAGTAACTTACTGGCAATTTTAAGGATGACCGATCATCAAGCGTCATCAGGTGATGATGCCCAAATAAAGGAAGCTCCAGGGATCTAGAATTATACGTCTCACTCAATAATTTTAACCTTTAAAAAAGACGAATTTATCCTTGGATAAAAAAAAAGTTTTGTTTCAACCGCACTTTGAACTCCTGTAGCATGCGCAGAAATTTGACGTCAGATGACTTCAGATTTGACGAAAAACGATTTGAACGACGGCAAATATGCCTTCTGCGCATGCTCCAGGAGTTTCAAACTGCGGTTGGAACAAGCTAAAAAAACCTTTTTGACAAAACCTGTGTTTCTATCATTTTCGGTTTTTTTAAGAGGTAAAACTTATTAAAATGAAGGTTAAATTATATATTAAAATCTTGTGCTTGTTAACCCTAGGGTATCTGATTACTTTTTTTTTTTTCAAAGGCCGTTATCTGATTGTGTTCTCTCCCAGTTGGAAAACGCGTTCTTGAGTTGGCAACCGTGTTAATCAGCGCAAGTGAAGCCGATTAAACCCGATCAACCTTTTTTAAAATAAATTTTTTTCACCTTCAAGTTTCTCTCGGCTAATTTTCTTCCCGATACTTTCACCTGATGGATTAAACCAAATAAGGAATAAATAAGCTTTTAAAATGAATAGCCCATATTGCACCCATTTAAAGTTATAGCAGCTTTTCTTCAAGAGACTTAAAAAAATTGGCAGGCCTGAAAAAAATTATTTGTAACCTTGACTTATATTCTGTTCATGTTGAAAAAAAATCAATATTCAATTTTCTATTGTAAAAAAATTTCAAGGTGTCTAAAAATAAGAAATTTTGAAACTTTGAATTTCTAGAGGTTTTTATTTTTTGTTTTAAAAATGAGAAGTTCCCGTTAATGGTAGGCCCGGGAGATAGATAAATCTTAGGAATGCAACCAGTGAATGAGAGCCATTCAAAACGTTTTATTCTCGCTCTTCCTCTTTTTTTTCGCTCTCTCTCCCTCCTTTCTCCCCACTATAAAATACTAAAGTCGCCGTTATTCAAGTCTTCACACAAGATACAAAATATTTCAAAAGTTTTCATTTTTTTAATGAAAATACTTAGACCAATTTTTTTCAAAAGGATGAATGAACATTACAAGAAAAAAGGGCCCCTTTCGCAGGTATAGAGTTGAATGGGTCACACGTGTTAACCACGTGGGGAGAAAAGACAACATGGTGATTAGCGGCGGGTGGTCATCCCTCCGGCCATTCACAAACCTTTGTCTTACCCATTTTTTTTTCTTTCCCTTTCTGTTTTATTTGTCCTTCCTGTTCAAGTCGTGTCTTCATTATTTCAAAATTACCGTCTATAAAAATATAAACTGGTAATTTTCATTAATTTAGTTATTAGCTTTGTTCCAACCGCTGTTTGAAACTGGTTTGAAACTCCTGGAGCATGCGCAGAAGGATTTGGACGTCAAAACTGACGTCGTTTAATCGTTTGTCCGTCAAATCTGAAGTCATCTGACGCTAAACTCTTTTCAAACTGCAGTTGGAACAAAGCTAAAGTTTCGGTTATACGGGAAAATTGAATTTTTTTTCTCGAAAATCAGTCGTTTTTGCGTTTACGTTAGGTTTTTTGGCCTCCAAAAACGAGAAATTTCTCAAATTTGTGTGTGTTTTTTAGAGGAATCTGTGCGTTTTCATCAGTATTCCCCATTTGTATAGAAATAAGTAGTTTTCCTGTTTTTTTTTTCAAGAGAAACCACGTTTTACCGGATTGATTTTGTTCCTACCAGTTTAAAAATGGTTTGAAACTCCTGACGCATGCGCAGAACGATTTGTCCGTCATCTGACAACACTGTGTTGACCCTAAGTCATCTGACGTCAAATATGACGTCCAAATCCTTCTGCGCATGCTCCAGGAGTTTCCAACATTTTTTTTTCTTTAAAGATCGTATTGTCAAATGATCACCTGACAGTTGAGATAAGGAAATGATTGTTTTACAGGAGAGTTCACTTAAAAGAATTTTTTTTCTGACTCTACCCATAGAGAAGGAAAAAAACCTGTTGATCACTTGGTTTTTATCCATTTTTATCGTCTTGACCATTCAAATATCCGCTTTTCTCTTGGGAATCCGAAGATATTTCTCAAATTTACATATACCGGGACGAATTAATTTATTGAGTATGAAGCTATAAGATTACATAGATGATTTAAACACTGTTTTCTACGGTGTTTAGGTCATTAAAGTCGTGGTAACGGGTAATGGGATAAGACGTACGTAGTAAAGGGGGAAAAAAATGTGAAGTTATTTTCAACCCTTGGGCGTACATGTGCGGTTAAAGCCATCGTTGACCTTTCAACCTTCGGATAAAATATACGCGCTTTGTCGGGATCTTTTAGTTATTGCTGTGAAGTACGAAAATCTAAAACTTGGTTGAGAAACTCCTGAATATCCAGATAAAATAGGGATTACCTAAAAAGCAGAGTAAACTTCCTAAAAACATAGAGAAATGAGGTTTTCCTGTCAAAAGAACGAGGAAATATAATAGCTTGATTCCAAACGCAGTTAGAAACTGGTTTTTAACTCTTGGAGCATGCGCAGAAGGATTTAGATGTCAAATGACTTCAGATCAACACAGTGTTGTCAGATGACGGAAAATCGTTCTGCGCATGCGTCAGCAGTTTCAAACCATTTTTAAACTGTGGTAGGAACAAAATCAATCCGGTAAAAACGTGGTTTCTCTTGAATAAAAAATATCAAATAAAAAAAAGGAAAAACTACTTATTTCTGTACAAATGGGAATACAGATGAAAACGCACAGATTCCTCTAAAAAAAGAAAAAAAAAAAGAAAAAAAAACGTAAAAGTTGGGAAATTTGGGAAATTTCTCGTTTTTGGAGGCTAAAGAACCTAACGTAAACGCAAAAACGACTGATTTTCGAGAAAAAAATACGTTTTCCCGTATAACCGAAACTTTAACTCTTGGAGCATGCGCAGAAGGATTTAGACGTCAAATTTGACGTCAGATGACTTCAGATCAACACAGTGTTGTCAGATGACGGACAAATCGTTCTGCGCATGCGTCTGGAGTTTCAAACCATTTTTAAACTGTGCTAGGAACAAAGCCATCAATCCGGAAAAAACGTGTTTCTCTTGAATAAAAAAAATCAAACAAAAAAACACAGGAAAAAATACTCATTTCTGTACAAATAGGAACTACTGATGAAAACGCACAGATTCCTCTAAAAAAAAACATTCTTCCGGATAACCAAACTTTAACTTTGTTTTGACTGCAGTTTGAAACTGGTTTAAAACTATTGGAGCATGTGTAGAAGAGTTTAGACGTCAGATGACTTCAGATTTGACGGACAAACAATTCAAACGACGTCAGTTTTTACGTCCAAATCCTTCTGCGCATGCTCCAGGAGTTTAAAACCAGTTTCAAACAGCGGTTGGAACAAAGCTAACATCTAGAGAAGAAAACATCCGTTCTGGGACAAATCACGCCCTGAAATGGGACACGCCGAAAATGATGTTCGCCGAGAAATTTGGTGGGGGAAAAATACGGACGGCCGGCACAACAGACGAAGTTGAGATTGGTAAAGATCAATACTCGATTTGACCCCACGGGGTCTGGAAGGCCCCAAAAACCCTACGAGGAGGGTATCACAATAACTTCTTCATGGAAGTTAAAATCAATAGCCGAGATAAGCCATGACAATGGTCGGTAAATCACTCGTGTTCTCCTCCTCGTCTTCGGGAAGTCGATTAACTATAATTAGCGATACGAAATTTTCGGTTCCCCTTCTTCGCCTAAGCCCTCGGGGGTCGTAACGGCTTATTTACACGTTAGTTGGGCCTCCCTTCGCTACGGTGAAAATATTATAATACGCCCCGTGTGTGGGCCATCGTTTCACCTTTTTTTATAACTAAGCCTTAGTTATTTTTTAATATAAAAACTCTAAGTATTTTACAAAACAGAATTTTTTTTTAATTGGCAATTAAACTAGAAAAAATGTCATGAGTGGCAAACATCCAAGTTACGAAATTTTTATAGATCGTCTAGATCGCTTAAGAATAATTACAGGAAAACTTGCATAATTTCATTTTTTAAGTTAATAAATTATCAATAACACACTAGCTATTTTCCAACCCAAGTTTGAAACTCCAGGAGCATGCGCAGAAGAACTTGTACGTCAAATTTGACATCGTTCAAATCGTTTGTCCGTCAAATCTGAAGTCATCTCTTTGACGTGAAAATCCTTCAAACTGTGATTGGAACGAAGCTAATATTTTATCATTTATTATTTTAAACAGTTTATGTGATTTAAAAGTCAAAGAGCCTTAGGCGAATTGTGAAATGTTTTATGTTTTTGTTATTATTTTTAAAAATAAACGGGAACAACTGAAATTTTAAAATTGGGTCACGGGATATTATTTATTTTTCGTTATAAAGGTCATAATTAATTTCCAGTATGGTAAACGCCTGGAGGGTGGAAGTTAAACGTCATTTATGTCAGAGCCTTCTAAATCCTGAAGGAGATAGAACTTGATCTAAATAGAGCCTTTTGTCTAACCCCTAGGCCTGGAGAAAGGAATTAAAAAACTGTCGAAAAGAAAATGGTTCCGTCACGAACGCAATCATCAGTTTATCACCTTTTTTGCGGTTAGAAAAGGAAAAATTTTCATGAAAATTAACCGAATTTTTACTTTATCCGAAATAACCAAAGTTGTATTTTTAAAAAAACGGGTTCATTAAAATTTATTCGAGCGAAAGTCGTTTTTCTCTATCTTATCTTCTTGACTTTTGAAGGATCGTTAATCCATCCGTTTTCCAAGTGAGATCCCTTTGATCTCACTATTTTTACGGCCTATTTTTACTGCTCAGTAAAATAAAATAAAGGCTTGAACAAGTGGGCCAGAGGAAAAAAAAAAATTTCGAGTCTTTTGGTAAGGACTTTTTAGTTTTTCAGGAAGTCCCGCTAGAAAATTTAAGGATAAACGTAGGGGAAACTAATCCTCGAAATTATCTCGGAATAAATTTCGGGAGAAAATTGGAACTGATTTAAGGACGTGATTCAGTTTGGAAATTGGCCGAAAAAAAATGAATTCAGAAGAATAAAAAGGAGGCTAATCACACGTGTAATCACACGTGGATGGGACCCCTGGAGTTATTTGTTTTCAATGTAATTTGAATTAGAAATGCCGATAAGGGATCTCGAAAGGAGATCTAATTATTCAAATTATTTTCTTTTTCAACTGGTTTCTTTTTCAATCGCATTTTTGAAGAAGGAAGTAATTTATCGATAACTGTTTTTCAAAAGATTTTAATTTAAAATCAATCAAAAAACCGAAATTTTTTTTGACAGTCTGCAAGGATTTTCCTTTGTTGGTTTCTCCAGACTTCCCGCGATTCAAGAATGGCGTAACGAGGCGAAATTAGAGTTAATGTTTCATTGTTCTTCAATGGAAAAAGCATTCATTGTTTTTTCCCCTCTCCTTCAGAGAGCAATAGGCCGTGTAATCATGGAGTCATCAAAGACATTGCGCCTTGAAGATTTCTTTCGCAGGAAAACCTCCATTTTCATTCAGATTTAGACCAAGGATTTAAAAAAAAAATTACGGCAAAGGATTTAGTCCTAGAAAAAAAAGTTAAATGTAAACCCCCTTTATTTTTAGACGGGGAATCGACCCCACTTGGTACATTTTGGTTGTGGTATACAGGGTGGCGCAGAGAGGTGCTAACTTCGTTATTTTAAATGAACCCTACGTTTTATGCTTTTAATCGATTCTACTTAATTTTAAGGAACTTTTACTTAGGTCATTTTTTCGATTTGAGCCCTTTTTTTTTGTATGAATTTTTTCCGAAATAGAGACCACCCCCTATAACTTCTTTAATTTTCGTCCTACAAAAAAAGGTTAAATGTAAACCCCCTTATTTTTGGACGGGAATCGACTCCACTTGGTAATTTTGGTTGTGGTATACAGGGTGGCGCAGAGAGGTGCTAACTTCGTTTTTTTATGGGAACCTTATGGTTTTATGCTTTTAATCGATTCTACGCTCAATTTTAAGCAACTTTTACTTAGTCATTTTTCGATTGGAGCACTTTTTTCTATGAATTTTGTCCCAACTAGACGTATAACTTATATATTTTTGTCCTAAAAAAAGTTAAATGTAGTTAAATGATAAAACGATTTTAATTGAGAGGGTTCCTCGGTAGGATGGCTCTCCTGTTTTTTCGTCTGTAATTGGCTTCCTCTACGAAAAGTCTCCCGAGTATAAATATAAAAAAGTTTTAACGGACGAAAAGGAAGAAGCGTGACTCTGTAAAGTGTTCGGACTCTTGTACGCCTCATTACCGCACCAAAGAAGCTTTTACGCTTCCCTTTTGTTTAAAAATCAAACTTTAAATTAAAATATTTTATCCCCAATTTCACTGGTCTTCCTCTTTTCGCCCGGCGAAAAATTCATAAGAATGCAAATTATAAGGTTCTCGACAAAACGGCCATAATTCATTTTCTAAACACAGCTCATAAATTTTATTAAGTCTGTCTAGAAATCTGACGGAAATGGAGTAAACATATTAACGTCCTTTATATGGCGAATTCTTCAAGTCTAGAGCAGGTTACAACTTCTTTCGCTCTTTCCTATAGTTGATAATTTTTTTTAAACCTTTTATATATTAAAAAAATTATATTGATATTATATCTAATTGTTTAATAAATAACGGGTTTAAAACTAACAACTTTTAGCCGCCTTGTTTAGCAAACATTCTCAAAAGTTTATTTTTTACTTAGAGAAAAAAGGTGACTTACTTCTCTTCCCATCCCCTCGAGTTCTTCCGTGCAGCCTGGTGCCACCTGTTAAAAAAAAGAATATTTTTTTAAAATGATAAATTCGTCGCACACAATAATTGAAATAATGAAAAATGATTGTTGAGCCGAAGAATATGAATCGTCTTTTTTTTATTTGTTTTTATTGGTTGTCCACCATAAAATATTGTGTTGGAGGCCCTAAACCCAGCATGTGGGAAGTATGTGTGGCCTCATTAGCCCTGACAATAGCTCCCTGAATCAATCAGTTAATGATAAACGATGTTTAGATTAAAGTCACAAAGTGTAAGTAAAAAGACATGGAAAAATTTCCCGGAGCAAGATACCATTTTCAGACTGATAGAACCGTTGAAATCACTTTTTTTTCCCCATTTCAACTTGTGTCAAAGAGTTACCTGTCAGATACCGATAGATTACAGAATCGCACTTACATTAATTAGAGCATAGTTGGCAAGCTGAAGAAAGAAAAAAAACTAGTCTAGCCTTATTTCGATTGTTTTTTAACGATTTTTTAATTGGTGTCTTCCATAGATGCGGCTGTGAAAGAAGCTCGTAAAACAAAATATTAGCTTTGTCCCAACCGCAGTCTGAAACTCCTGGAGCATGCGCAGAACGATTTGGACGTCCTTGACGTCGTCCGAATCGTTTGCACGTCAATGAAGTGACGTCAAATTTGACGTGAAATCCTTCGGCCCATGCTCCAGTTTCAAACTGTGGTTGAAATTGTGTTTTTCAGGTATCTTAATGTTTTTTGTGTACAAAACCTAGTTCTTGTTTCCGAACTAAATGTTTATTAAATTCAATTTTAAAATTTAATGACCGAACTTCCGATAGAAAAAGATCATGATGATGGACTTAGCTTTGTTCCAACGCAGTTTGAAACTGATTTGAAACTCCTGGAGCATGCGCAGAAGGATCTGTAAGTCAAATTTGAAGGAAAAACGATTCGAACGACGTCAAATACGACGTGCGAATCCTTCTGCGCATGCTCCAGGAGTTTCAAATCAGTTTCAAACTGCGGTTGGAACAAAGCTATTGTTCCGAAAGTCGAATAAAATTTGCCTCATGAATTTTACTGGGAATAAACAATGCGATTTGCGCATTGCTACCGTGGGGGCCATTTTTTTTTCTCGATCTTCTAGAATCTACTGGTTTTTCTGAGTTTTTAGATGTTTTTGGAAGGAAAGGGTGGATATACAAGGTATTTGGTTTTTTAACTTCCTTAAAGAAGTTATTTACATTTTAATCGTGAGATACCCGTTATCACAGTCATTTCTTCCTCTATTATTGGTTAATTTTGATAATAAAAGAAGTTACTGTGATACCCTCCAGGTCGGGTTTATGGGTCGGGTTATACTTCCCCTCCCTTATAGTTCCTCCTCCGTTATACTTCCCCTCTTTTGGCCAAAAGAAACCATTTTTACCTTAGATTTAAAAGACTTCTCCTCAGTTTTTTTACGCGGAGAGACAGCTTATTTTGGAATTTTTTGTCAAGAAATACTTGTTTGAAGAGCTTCTAACGAAAACTTCCTTAAAGAGAAGTAACCAAATAGGAGGGGGAAGTATAACGGAGGGGGAAGTATAAGGGAGGGGTAGTATAACCCGACCTGGAAGTTCCAAGAATGGAAGATGCTTAGATTTAAATCTATCGTCTCATTTAAGTTCGAAACCATTTCGAAAAATCTACATTAGTTTAACTAAGGGGTGTCGGTTTTGAAGATAATTAAAGGATATTTTTTACATCTTCAACAAGTCGTTTCGTTCCGGTCTTTTGAAGTTAGAAAAGAAAGGAGGGATCTTCTTGAGAGTTTAATAGACCTCTAGAACGTGCCGACTACTACAGAAAAAAAAAACAAGGAGGGTAAAAGAGAGAAAAAATCTTTTGAGACCTAATTTGTACCAGAAATTGGCCCTGATCTTCCCCTTGTTGACTCAAGAAGTTGAGAAAAATCATCCCTCCACATGTGTCAAGTTTGACGAATAAACATTTACACAGATGTCTCTTTTAGGTTGATTTTTTTATA